>MU673081.1:76998-119324 GCA_026770625.1 Nicotiana glauca
GGTGGTAGGCTAGTTCCTAACCATTAGATCAATGGATGATCAATGGCTGGGATGGATCATTGTTGAAATGACGCCGTTTTGACACCTGAAGACTGGAACGGTTGGGGTGGGCTTGGACCTGGGTCGGATCAGGGAGTTGGGCTCAGAAATGGTTTGGCCCAATTTCGGGTCCAAACCAAATTTCTTTCTTCTCATTTTTTTTGAATTGAATTGATTTAGTTTCTTCTAATACCAATTTAAATACTACTTAACTTAATTAAATCTAAATTAAGTCCTAAACAAAACCTAGCAATGTAAAATGGACATAATTATCTATTTCTAAAACCAAAATAATTAATTGATCTAAAACTAATAAATACAAAAGATATTAATTTATAAGACTAAAGCGAAGATGTGGAATAATCTATATTGTTTGATTTTTTTTATTAATGCATTTATTTAACAACTTAAACCTAAAATGCAAACATCAACCTAAAATACAATGCATGAAACTTGAAATATTTATTCGGGTATTTCCTATAATTTTAAATATAAAAAATGCAACGAAAATGCAGACAATTAAGCAGATATTCCCAAAAGTTCTATAAAAAATTTAAAAAACTAAAAAAATATTATTTGGTGATTTTGTAGGAGTATTTTGGTCGGACAAAAATCACATGCTCACACCCAAAACGAAGTTATGGAGTCAAATTATGACCAATAGCCCTGTCATGGAAGGTCTCTATTTGAAATCATAGGAAACAAAGAAGCAAAATTTCAAAATTACGTTGGAGGATATCAAGGATGAAGTGGAATATTGGAACAGTGCAGTCAATTTCTATGTATTAGGGTATAATCCCCCACCGGTAGTTATGAATGGATATTTTCACATAATTTGGGGAAAAATGGGAATTGAGAAAGTTGCACAAGTCAACAGAGGTGTATTTCTGGTACAATTTACACAAACGGAAAGTAGGGTGAAGGTTGTGGAAGATGGAGTCCAGATGTTTGATAAAAATCCAATTATTGTAAAGCCTTGGTCTCATGATATAGATACAAGGAAGGAAACTTTCAATAAAGTGTCGATATGGAGTAGACTACCAGGACTTGACATTAAGTATTGGGGTAAGAATTCACTTACAAAAATAGCAGGGGTAGTTGGTAATCCTTTGAAGGCTGATAGAGCTACAACATGGAATGAGAGGATGACATTTGCTAGGGTGCTTGTGGAGGGCACTAGACCAGCCTTATCCATATAGTGTAATGTTTGAGAATGAAGTTGGCAAAATCATTGAGCAAGGAGTTGCACTATGAATGGAAACCTACATTATGCCATGAATGTATCAATTATGGACATAAAAAGTAGGAATACAGGAAATACAGCCAAGGAGAGAAGATAAATGGGAAGGAGCCAGACCAAAGTAAAGCAAATAATGAGAACAAAGGGAAACAACAAATAGTGGGAAAGAATAATAAAGGATGCAGGGAAAATGAAAATGCAGGACAACAGAAATTGGCTCCTGGTGCATCTGTACATAAGAGGAATAGTGTGAGAATAAACAGTCTACAAAGATTCAAGGGAGGTCCTACATCTGCACTAAATTTTGTGAATTCATTTGGGGCATTAGGGGAGGACAGTAACATGGAGATTATAGAGCAGGGGAAAAATACTACAAATCTTAAGCAACAAAGTGATAAAGGTGACCCTTAACAGGGGAAGGGTGGGGGACTTCCCCCAGCTAATGGATAGTATAGGGTTTTGGAACACTAGGGACTTAATAGGCTAATAAAACAGAGGGATGTGAATCTGTTTCTGCATCAGTGCAAGGTTAGTTTGTTTTGTCTCCTAGAAACTAAGATTTAGAGAAGTAATGCTTACAATGCTTCTCTTAATATATGTAGAGGGTGGTCACTTACATATAACTTGGGAGCTCATCTGGGGGAATAATATGGGTTGTTTGGAAGACAACAATCATGCAGGTTTAGATAGAGCATGTGTCTGCACAAATGATTCATTGTGTTGTAATTCACAGGGGGGCTGGAATGAAATACAATGTTACGTTTGTATATGGATTCAATGATCCAGCTATCAAAAGACCATTGTGGCAGGAGGTGAGGAAAATAAATGGGTATGTAGTTGGACCTTGGGATAATTATAAGAGATTTTAACTATGTCCTTCATAAAGAGGATAAAATTGGAAGACCTGTAACATTGTCTGAAATCAAAGACTTCAGAGAATATGTTGCTGAATGTGGGCTGTAGGAATTGAGATCCTCAGGGGCATATTTTACATGGAACAACGAACAATAAGGCGAGGAAAAGGTGTATAGCAGAATAGATAGAGTGGTAGTGAACGCAGAATGGATATCTATACTACCATGTTTAGAGGTGCACTACATGAATGAGAGGTTATATGATCATTGCCCGTCCATAATAAACTAGGAAAATGGCAAATGCAAAAGCAAAAGACAATTTAAATACTACAATATGTCGACATTGGCACCTGACTTTAAGGAAAAAGTAAAGAAATGCTAGGAAGATGAGATTATTGGGGACAGGTTATTTCAAGTGGTACGGAAAATGAACAGACTTAAGGCAGTATTACTTAAACTGAACAAGGAAAGATTTTCAGACATTGAAAGGAAGGCTGATCAATCAATGGATGAATTGAAGCAATGCCAACTAACGCTACAAGGAGACCATAGAAACAAAGCTCTAATTGAGAAAGAAATACAACCAGCCAAGGAATGCAGAATATGGGTGTCACACCTCCTTTTTTACACACCTAACCAGAAGGGTAATGTATAAGGGAATTTTTCCATTTAAAGTGATATTATTCGAAATGGGATTGCTTATTTATTTAGAGTCGCCACTTGGGATAGGTTTGGCTTTTGGTATCCCAAGTCACCGGTTTATCTTGAATCCCAATTCGAGGAAAATTTTGACTTACCGAATGGAATATGCGAACCAGAATTCTAAGTAAGGAATTCTGTTGACCTGAGGGAAGGTGTTATGCACCCCCGGATCCCGTGGTTCTAGCACGATCGCTTAAACTATTATAATTGGCTAAAAATCTAATTTTTATACATGTCATCCTATAGTGCAATTATAAAATTATTTACCGCTTTCAATTAAATATTTTAAGAAAATTGAATGTCGTTTAAAACATATTTTTGGATCACGTCACATGAAATGCACCCTGATCCTCGACACATTTTACTCAACATTTTGGGATTTGGATTTGGGTCACATGAAATGCACACCCAAATTTAGGAAGGTAAAATTATTAAAAAACGCGCCTAAAGCGGCTAACGTGTTACTAACTTTGTGGGAGGCCATGAAAATTCGCTAAATGGCACGTCCCGAGTTCTAAATATTTTTTAATGAAGTAATTATACAAGGGTCACGCAGTTATGAATTTTATTAGGCGTGGCGCACCTCAAATTATTTTAAAGGCCAACCTGAAGAAACTATGATTTTCTATTGAATATTGTCTCTAAAAGGGTCTTAATTAATTAGCATTCAAGGAATTTGGGCCTCAAGTTCAAGTCCACACTTAAACAAGAGGAAAGCCTCTTAATTCAAATATGCTACTTAACTTGGAAGGCCCAAAATTATATTTCAGTTTTTTATCATCTAGCCCAATAATTCAGTAAGTAAAACAAAGCCTTTAGCGGTTTAGGCTTCGAAATCAACCCAAAAATCCATTCAATTTTATTTAAAACAAAACTGCTTAACATTTGGGCCTTGGGACAGACCCAAGTCGAAAACGGGCAGGGCTGGGCCTCAAATCAAATCCCCAAAGGCTATAAATTGGATCTAATCACTTGATAAAGCAAAGGAGTGACGCAAATTTATTTGGATCAAAGGCATGCTGATTTTAAAAATGTAAACGATTCGCACAACTTATTTTGTTTGCCTACTAATGACTAACACTCTTATTATGGAAATTTACAGCGGTTTTAACACCTCATGAACTCTCGAAATAATAAGGGATACAATATACATGCTGATATTAAGTGGTGATCTAACTATTCTGAATTTCTTGTTTCAATCTCTAAATAATGAACAAACTTAAAATAACCAGTCATATTCAACTACAGTATATATAGATTCCTATGAATATACCTATTAACATATTAGTCCAGACTTATCCTCAAATCAACATAATAGCTGGATTACTACAGTTAACATTATGCTCACGTAAATCTGGAAAAAATTCATACAGTCTAGTTTATACAACTCAAGTAATGTTCAATTTGCTCTAAAACATGTAATGTAATACAAATCATGTAATGTTCAATTTAAGCTAAACTAGAGCGCTAATATTCGTGAAAAACATGTTGTATTCAACATTTCTTCCAATATTGATCCAAACTGACTCAATTTTTACAATATCACGCAAGGCTGGAATGATACCTGGAATTTAAGCAAAATAAAAGGAAGAAGGAGTCAGCAGTGGCAAGCAACAATCAGTAGTTGAAACCAACAACACAGGATAAATTTTAAACCCAAAAAAACATCACAACAGCCCAGGAATGAATGACAGAGTAATAACACCAACAAAATAACCAAAAACAGACTTGATTGAACCCAAACAGACTCGAAATTAAACCCAGAAAACTTCTGAAACTTCAGGAACCAGAAACACATGGAATCTTCAAGCCATTTTCATCCTTATCTAAGCTAGAAATTTGAATTACCAGTAGGAACTCGAAATTAATCTAAGAAAACTTCAATGGAATAGTATTTTTGGAGTTTTGTGTTATTTTTGGTTTTCAGAAGATCTAAGATCTAAAAATGGACTTTTCCCTCTCAGATTTCAGACCCTTGTTTTTGAATTTGAATTTCAAATTTTTTAGACTTCCAAAACTTGTTCAGCAAGGCAGTAATGGGCTACCTTTATAGGCAAGGCTAAGGGAAGCTTCAGATTTTACATTTACTCCCTTTCCCCCTCTTTTATTTTTTAGTTTTTTACTAATTAGTCCCTAAAAGACTGACTTCTTACCCAAGTTAGATCAGTAAGTTTCTGAAATTCAAATTAAAACCCTATCTAGAAGCTTCTAGGGAATTCCAATTTAGTTATTTACAGGATTCCCTACTTTAAATTACCCCAATTACCCTTGAACTAAGTCTAAAATTACTACCCTATACTTACTAACCCTAGTCCTCTTATGCTTGGTCAAATGACCATGGTCAATTACTCACCAATGCTGGAAATTTTCAGCTATATCCAAACAACTCATAGAAATCCTAACAGTTAAACAAATCAGTCAAGACTAATGTCCTAAGGCTAAGACTAAAACAATGAACTACCAGCAAACAAATAAAAAAAATCGAAACTAAAGTAAAACTAATAAAACAACAATCATGGATCAACAATCCAATCAAACACATAATTAGATAAAAAAAAAGAACTAAACTATATGGTTGCAGTATACGAAAATTAGAGACCTAGATTGAAAAACCCTAACTCAAACAAAAATAAAGAAATACTTGAAATGAAAGACCAGGAAATTATGTTACTAAAGAGATATTTACTTATGCAAAGACAAAGAAAAATAAAGAATTGAAAAAAGAAGATTGAATAACTTACTGATTTAGCCCTAGCTTGGACTGACCTCGAATTTGGTCCCCAAATAATGTTATGTGTTTGTTCTTGCTAAGAACAAACACATAGCATTATTTTAGAACCAATTTCAAATATTGGCTCTTTTCAAAACTCGAACGAGTCAACAACCCAAGCCCTAGATTTAAAATTCGACGGACTACAGTTGGATTTTGGGGAAAATTAGTTTTGGATTCAGGTAGAGGAGGATGAGACGGTTGTGGGGTGTGATTTTGGTAAGGTTTGGGTGGCGGTGCCGCCATATACGGTGGAGGCGGCGTTAGGGTTTTCAATATTCGAGGAGTTTGGTAAGGATTTTAAGGAAATAGAGGTCGGATTTGGAAAGGGGAGGTGGAGGAATATCTATGGTGTAATTTTGGGGTCCATCGGAGAATCGCCGCCACCATAGGCGATTTCCGGCAGCGGCATATAGAGAGGAAGTCTCTAGGGTTGCTGGGGTTGTGGGAGACGATGGATTGGGGGGGGGGGTCGTTCCGACACTGATATATCAAGAAATTATCAGTTCCTGACTGTTAAAATGAGAAACCTAGACGGTCAGGATTAATTGCCACCAAAACAATGTCGTTTCATTTGAACGGGCCGGACCAATAGCTTTTGGGTTGGGTTAGGTTCAAGGTCTCGTTTGGGCTTAAATGGATCTGGCCCAACCGTTTATTCTTCAATAAGGCTTGTTCTTTTGTTTTCCTTTGTTTTTTTTTCACAAATTCAATTCAATTAATTCAATTCCTTTTACTTGTTTTCTTTCTTTTCTCTTTTTTTTTTGGTTAAAATTAAAAATTAAACTAAAATTAAAGCTCAAAATTAAATCAAACTTCCTAGTTAAGCTACAATTAAGCCTAATACCCTTTTAAAGGAAATTAATAAACCGAAAAAGAACTAAAATTAACATCAAAGTTTCTTTATGAATTTTTGTATTTTTGTACAATCCTAATTACCATTCAGTCCTGAAATAATGTGAAACTAAATCCTAAATGTCCATACAATATTTTTATACTTTTATGAGTTATCATGCATACACAAGTGAAAAAATGCACACAAAATTACATAATTAAATCCTAAAATTTAAATAATAAAAGGAAAATCCTAACATTTAAGAATTCTATAGGAATAGTTCAAGCGAGGCAAAAATCACATGCTCACAATGGGGAGAAGCAAGGAACCAGTTCCTAAAGCAGAAAAGCAAAGTTTAATGGTTAAGTCAAGGTGATCAAAATACAAAATTCTTTGGGCAATTGTAGGAGATAAGTCCCAAGGCCTGACAGATATGGTAATCAATTTTTTAAAGACTGTTGGGAAATTTTAAGTAAGGATGTAGTTNACCTAGACGGTCATGATTAATTGCCACCAAAACGATGTCGTTTCCTTTGAACGAGCTGGACCGGTGGCTTTTGGGTTGGGTTTGGTTCAGGGTCTCATTTGGGCTGAAATGGATCTGGCCCAACTGTTTATTCTTCAATCAGGCATGTTGTTTTGTTTTCCTTTGTTTTTTTTTACAAATTCAATTCAATTAATTCAATTCCTTTTACTTGTTTTCTTTCTTTTCTCTTTTTGTTTTTGTTAAAACTCAGAATTAAACTAAAATTAAGACTGAAAATTAAATCAAACTTCCTAGTTAAGCTACAATTAAGCCTAGTACCCTTTTAAAGGAAATTAATAAACCTAAAAGAATTAAAATTAACATCAAAGTTTCTTTATGATTTTTTGTATTTTTGTACAATCCTAATTACCAATCAGTCTTGAAATAATATGAAACTAAATCCTAAATGCCCATACTATATTTTTATACTTTTATGAGTTATCATGCACACACAAGTGAAAAAATACACACAAAATTACACAATTAAATCCAAAAATTCAAATAATAAAATAAAAATCCTAACTTTTAAGAATTCTATAGGAATAGTTCAAGTGAGACAAAAATTACATGCTCATAGCTATCCCTCTTTGTTCGGAGACACGAATGGTTTTTGGGCAAAAATAAATGAGCAATCATGAGAGATTTTTGCCTGCTTGGCATTCCATGAGAAGCATTTTTGAAAATTGTCTGACCGAACCCTGCTTCAAAGGTTGCCTACATATCCTTGGCTGAAAAGGAATCAGGTCAGTGTAGTTCTGGAAGGTTTGGCAGCTGGGACTACCAGGAGCTGTGATTTCACTATTGTTGCTGCTGCTACTGCTTGCTGACATCCTTATTACACCAAAAGGAAAATCAAAGTTAATCTAGCTACGCCTATCAACTATGAGTTACAAGATTCCTATCTATAAATCTCTTGAAGCTTGATATTGAGTCTTAGCTGATTTTGCTGTGGACTCCGATCAGAATCTTGATGCTCACAAGTTGTAGGTGTTGTTTCTTTCTGCATCATCGGGTCACAGCGGGATAGGCAAAGCTTGTGACTTCAATCAAATTTTGAGCAATCCGCACCTTTTGGTTTTCTTCAACATTTTGAATTCATTTCTTTCTGTTCCTTTCTTACTTTCATTATTTTGAATTGAGACACATTCTTTTGGTCATCTCTAATCCTGTGCCTTGAGGTCAAACCTGCTTAAGACACCAAAACAAACAAACGAACGAAATTTTTCTGCCCCAGTTTTCATAGGGAAAATTTTGTGAGTTAGTTGTGACACATATCTAAGCGATAAAATTAGGATTGTGTATCCTTGGGAATGAAGCCTTTAAATTAGGAGGATTACCAGGTTATGCTGGAAAATGACCGGGTTATGCCGGAAAAGAAAAGGGTCCTCGGGTTATGCCGAGGAGATCCACGGGTTATTCCGGGATGAAAAGAAAAAGGCTTCATGGGTTATGCCAGGGACGAGTTATGCCGGGATTGAAAGAAAAGGCTCCTTGGGTTATGCCAGGGAGGTCCATGGGTTATGCCAGGACTGAAAGAAACAGGCTCCTTGGGTTATGCCAGGGAGGTCCAAGGGTTATGCCGGGATTGAAAGAAATGGGTTATGCCGGGATTGAAAGAAAAGGCTCCTTGGGTTATGCCGGGATAAAAGAAAAAGGTACTTGGGTTATACTAGGGAGGTCCACGGGGTTATGCCGGGATAAAAGAAAAAAGGTCCTTGGGTTATGCCAGGAAGGTCCACGGGTTATGCCGGGATAAAAGAAAAAAGGTCCTTGGGTTATGCCGGGATATCTAGGGAATGGGGCCCTATGCTACCATGATTTTTTATTCATTTTCACTTCTTCTTCTTCTTTCTTTCTTCTTCGTTTTTGTCTTTTCTTCTTTTTTTCTTTTTATTTAGTAAAACGCATGAAAGAATTTGGGGCAAAATTCCCTTTTTGGTCGGTTCCCTGCTGCAAAGTTGTTTCATCGCTTGTGCATTTCTTTTCTCTTTTGGGTTGCACCTACTCTTACGTGGTTGCTTTGAATTACACCATTTTTAACTTTCAAACAAAGAACAATTTGTTAGTTTGAAACGGTGGTTGGTTTTATGGCCTTGATCATCTCAATTGCTTTATCCCCGCCCAGTTTCCATTGAGAACTTTGCTGCTTGCTGGTTTTGAGGGTGAATCTCTTTTCAGACCGAGAGAACCCAACTTTTAGGATTTCATTATGACTCTTCTGTGTGGGCTCGGGCCTTTTCGCTTTACTTTACTCTTAGAACCTTCGTCTTTGACTTTCTTTCCTTTTCGATGTCTTTGCTTTGAAAGCATCAACAATCATGGCCAGTCGGGATTGGCTTGATGCACCCGCTGAGGCTGGATACTTTCTTTAGTTTTTTCCAGGCGAAGCCCTATAAAACTAGTCCTGCCACCTTTTATTTGTAATAGTCTCGGAATCAGAGTTAAACCGAAAGGGATTCAAAGAAGAAGTATAATAAAGTCAAGCATATGAGTTTAAAGATAAGTGTCCCTTTCGGTGGAAAAGAAGGACTTATCTTGGGGTGCATGCTGGCTTCAACTGGACATGACATGTTTCTTGGACTGGATGCCCGACCCACACAAACTTTTCCAACTTCTCGTAAACTCATTGACCCATACTTCAGAACCAGGGAAACTTGCCAGGACTCTTTTAATGATGGGAGGTGTTTTTTTTTGGCTAACAGCGCCCTTTGCGGTTTTTCGCTAATCGACCTCTCTCATTTCTCTTCTCACCGTTGCCCGATAGTGCTCTTTACGAGTTTTTCACTGAACGAACTCTTTTTTCTCTTTTTCTTTTCATCATTTTTTTTAATAATACTTGCGTGTTCCATAGAGGGTAGGCAAGGAAGATTAACCAGCTCAAATGGGTTTACGAAGGGTTGACAGTGTTTGGATAGCGAGAAGAAAAGCCTTCGTCATCTCAATTGCACAAAAACCACTACCGTAGAGAGCCTAGACATAGTACATTTTTATTGCATCTGCATTCACAGCTGTTTCGGGATCATTTCCTTTGATATCTCCCGAATACAATACTCCTCTTGGCAATATTTTCCGGATGATGTATGGACCCTTCCAATTAGGAGCGAATTTTCCTTTTGCTTCCTAGTGATGAGGGAGAATCTGTCTTAACACGAGTTGTCCCACATCAAAATTCCTGGGACGCACTTTCTTGTTCTAGGCGCGGGCCATTCTTTGTTGGTACAACAGCCCGTGAGAAACTGCGACCATCCTTTTTTTTATCAATTAAAGACAATTGTTCCAACCGAGTCTTGACCGACTCACTATCCTCAATTTCTGCTTCAACAATTATTTGGAGTGAAGGGATTTCTACCTCTGCGGGTATGACAGCCTCCGTTCCGTAAACCAACAGGTATGGGGTTGCTCCTACCGATGTGCGCACCATGGTGCGATATCCAAGTAATGCAAGAGGCAGCTTTTCATGCCATTGCATGGAGCTTTGAATCATCTTTCTCAAAATCTTGTTGATGTTCTTGTTGGCTGCTTCAACAGCACCGTTGGCTTTGGGCCGATAGGGAGTAAAGTTTCTATGCGTTATCTTGAATTGTTCGCATACCTCTCCCATCAAATGACTATTCAAGTTTGCAGTATTGTCGGTAATGATAGTGTCACGATCCGGATTTCCCACCATCGGGATCGTGATGGCGCCTACTCATGGTAGCTAGGCAAGCCAACTTATTTACCCTTTCATTACTAGACAATTACTTTAACAGTTTACAACATCGATATAGATCATGAAATTTAACAAGAATAATAGCGGAAGTCTAATTTATAATTACGAATCATAATGCGGAACGGTCATTAATAGCCTCTACCCAAGATTTGGTGTCACAGTACACACGAACTACTAAGAATATACTAAATACAATGGTCTGAAAGAAATACATAAGCTGTCCATCTCAAAAACAATGAGGCAACAGTCTAAAAGAGAACATAAAGAAGAGACGCCGGGCCTGCGGACGCCTGCAAGGCTACCTCGGTCTCGTGAAAATGAAAGCCTGCTCCCGCACTAATGCTGCTGCTCCTCCTCAAAACCAGGACCTGTGCAAAAATGCACAGAAGTGTAGCATCAGCACAACCGACCCCATGTGCTAGTAAGTGTCTAGCCTAACCCTGGCGAAGTAGTGACGAGGCTAGACTGGACACCACATAAACCTGTGCAGTTATAAATATACAGCAGAAATCAAATACAAGGCAATTAAAAACATGGGAGGGGGAAACATACTATGGGGAGATACAATATTAACATTAATCCCGAGTAACAACTAAAGCAGCTAGATTCACAATGAACAAAGAATCAATACTCAATACAAACACATGGTATCAATAACTGTTGCGGCGTGCAACCCGCTCCACAAATACCACTGTTGCGGCGTGCAACCCGCTCCACAAATACCACTGTTGCGGCGTGCAACCCGCTCCACAAATATCACTATTGCGGTGTGAAACCCAATCCATAATGGCCACTATTGTGGCGTGCAACCCGACCCATATCATTGTTGAGGCGCGCAACCCGACCCTCATATATCATTGTTCTTGTATCATTGTTGCGGCGCGCAATCCGACCCTCATATCATTGTTGCGGCGTGCAACCCGATCCTCAATGTCATTTAACAGTCTGACTTCACAAATAACAGTGACAATTAAGGGACTTAATTTAAGCAAATATTTGACAAAATCCCGGCAAGGAAAAGAATCCAACAAGTTCAACCAAACGTCCCGGCAAGGGAATAATCAACAACGCTTTCTTTTTCTTACTTTTCTTATGTTATAACCCACTCTACTATTTTGAGCCAAAGCTCCAGATAATCAAGTAATCATATCACCATTAACCTGTTATTCACAACATATAGGAATCCTCCAAAAATCACAGTGTTCACAACCAAGTCATGATAATTACATTATAAGGACTCACGGTCATGCTAGATACCAATGTATAGATACTCGTCACCATGCCAATACATCATACTCGATCACATAGAAATTAGCAACAAGACTCAACTCCTATTCCCTCAAGCTAGGGTTAAACCAAACACTTACCTCACAGCCTTGAAATCCACTTAATCCTCAACTATCGCTTTACCTCGAGGTTCCACCTCCAATTTGTTTAAATCTAATCACAAATTGTTCAATTACTTTAATAAACACTATATGAATCAATTTGAATGCATAAAAATGATTTTCCCAAGTTTTTTCCAAAAATTCCAAAAAATGCCCCCGGGCCCACGTGGTCAAAACCCGATGTTCGGACCAAAACCCGGTTACACATTCCCCCATGAACTCAAATATGTAATTTATTTTGAAATCGGACTTCAAATCGAGGTCCAACTCCCCAATTTAAAGAAAACCTAGGTTCTACCCAAAAACCCCAATCTCACCAGTGAAAATCCTTGATTTCAAGTGGAAAACAGGTTTAATGATGTTAAAGATTGAAAGAATTGAGTAAAAATCAACTTACAAGTGATTTGGGATGAAGTTTGCTCTTGAAAAACCGCCTTGGTGTTTGGGTTTTGAAAGAATAGTGAAAAGTGATGAAAATTCGACTAAGTATAAAACTTGCTGGGCCTCGGATGTGGGAATTGCGAACCAAACAGGCATGGGAATTGCGACAATTTTGTTCGCATTTGCGAACAATGCTCAGTTCCTCGACCTTCGCATTTGCAGAAATTTGTTCGCATTTGCGATCGTCGCAATTGCGATAGGTGTTTGCATTTGCAATTCCAGGCGAGGATGGAGGCCTTCGCATTTGCGACCCTATGCCCAAAACCCAGGCTTCGCATTTGCGATGGGGAGTTCGCAATTGTGACTCTCGCATTTGCGAGAATATTTTTGCAAATGCAAAAATACCAGACCTGACCTACAATTTTTTTTCAAAGTTCAAAAATGCAACTCGACACCTATCCAAAACTCACCCGAGCCCTCGGGGCTCCAAACATGCACACAACCTCAAAAACATCCTACGGACTTACTCGTGCGATCCAATTGCCAAAATAACGTCATTTACATAGAATCAAGCCTCAAAACACATGATTTTGCTTCTAAACTTCATGAACTTTCAAACTTGGAACTTATAGTCCAAAACACGTCAAACGTCGTCCGATTTCGACCAAACTTCACTGAAAGCGCTTAAACAATATATAAGACTTGTACCGGGCGTCGAAATCAAAATACGAGCCCGATACCTCAGTCTTTTGATCAATTTTCATCTCCATTTTCCTTAATAATTTCAGAAAACAATTTAACAAAAAAATTCTCTCGGTCTCTAGACCTCGGAATTCGACTCCGGGCACATGCCCGAGTCCCATATTTTTCTATGAACCTTCCGGGACCATCCAATCTTGGGTCCGGGTCCGGGTCCGTTTACCAAAAATGTTGACCAAAGTCAACTTTAATCATATTAATATCAAAATTCTTCAAATTTTTCACGTAATTCACATATTTCAACATAAAAGCTTTCCGGCTACGCGCCCGGACTACGCACGCAAATCAAAGCAAGTAAAAATGAGGTTTTTCAGGCATCATAAGCACGGAATGAATGAGCAAACAGGTGATGACCCTTTGGGTTGTCACATCCCCCACCTCTAAAACAACCGTTCGTCCTCGAATGGACAAGAGAAAGAAGCACCTAAGTCGGGGAACAGATGTGGATAACGGCTCCGCATATCAGACTCGGACTCCCAGGTCGAGGCCTCAAGGGGTTGACCTCTCCACTGAACACGAATAGAGGGAAAACACCTAGATCTAAACTGACGAATCTGCTGGTCTAGAGTAGCTACCGGCTCCTCCTCATAAGATAAATCCTTGTCCAACTGGACAGTGCTGAAGTCTACCACATGGGTAGGATCGCCGTGATACCTCCAAAGCATAGACACATGAAAAACTAGATGCAGGGCTGATAAGCTAGGTGGCAATGCAAGTCTATAAGCCACCTCTCCTACTCGATCAAGAATCTCAAACGGGCCAATGTACCTAGGGCTGAGCTTGCCCTTCTTTCTGAACTTCATCATACCCTTCATAGGCGATACCCGGAGCAATACCCGCTCACAACCCATAAAAGCCACATCTCGGACCTTACGGTCCGCATAACTCTTTTGCCACGACTGAGCCGAACGAAGACTGTCTTGAATTATCTTGACCTTATCTAAGGCCTCCTGAACTAAGTATGTACCCAATAACTAAACCTCTCCCGGCTCAAACCATCCGACTGGAGACCGACATCGCCTACCATACAACTCCTCATACGGAGCCATCTAAATGCTGGACTGGTAGCTGTTGTTGTAGGCGAACTCTGCTAAAGGCAAAAACCGGTCCCACGAGCCTCCAAAATCAATGACACAGGCTCGGAGCATATCCTCCAAAATCTGTATAGTCTACTCGGACTGACCGTCCGTCTGAGGAAGGAATGCTGTACTCAACTGGACCTGGGTGCCCAACTCTTGCTGAACTGCTCTCCAGAAGCGCGAGGTAAACTGCGTACCCCAGTCCAAAATGATGGATACCGGCACACCATGAAGGCTGACAATCTCCCTGATATAAATCTCAGCCAACCTCTAGATTAATAGGAGAATGCCACTGGAATGAAATGTCCTGACTTGGTCAGCCTATCAACAATGACCCAAATAGCATCAAACTTCTTCCGAGTCAACGAAAGTCCAGTAATAAAATCCATGGTAATTGTCTCCCAAGTAGGATGAAGTTTGCTCTTGAAAAATTTCCTATGGTGTTTGAGTTTTGAAAGAATAGTGAAAAGTGATGAAAATTCGACTAAGTATAAAATTTGTTGGGCCTCGGATGTGGGAATTGCAAACCAAACAGGCATAGGAATTGCGACATTTTTGTTCGCATTTGCGAACACTGCTCAGTTCCCCGACCTTCGCATTTGCGGAACTTTGTTCGCATTTGCGATCGTCACAATAGTGATAGGTGTTCGCATTTGAGATTCCAGGCGAGGATGGAGGCCTTCGCATTTGTGAGAAAATGGGTCGCATTTGAGACCCTATGCCCAGAACCCAGGCTTCGCATTTGCGATGGGGAGTTCGCAATTGTGACTCTAGCATTTGCGAGAATATTTTCGCAAATGCGAAAATACCAGACCTGACCTGCAATTTTTTTTCAAAGTTCAGAAATGCAACTCGACACCTATCCAAAACTCACCCGAGCCCTCGTGGCTCAAAACCAAACATGCACACAACCTCAAAAACATCCTATGGACTTACTCGTGCGATCCAATCGCCAAAATAACATCATTTACATAGAACCAATCCTCAAAACACATGATTTTTTTTCTAAACTTCATGAACTTTCAAACTTGGAACTTATAGTCCGAAACACGTCAAACGACGTCCGATTTTGACCAAACTTCACAAAAAGCGCTTAAACAATATATAAAACTTGTACCGGGCATCGGAACCAAAATACGAGCCCGATAGCTCAGTCTTTTGATCAATTTTCATCTCCATTTTCCTTAATAATTTTAGAAAAATAATTTAACAGAAAAATTCTTTCCTCGGGCTCTAGACCTCAGAATTTGACTCCGGGCATATGCCCGAGTCCCATATTTTTCTACGGACCTTCCGGGACCGTCCAATCTCGGGTCCGGGTCTGGGTCCGTTTACCCAAAATGTTGACTAAAGTCAATTTTAATCATATTAATACCAAAATTCTTCAAAATTTTCATTGAATTCACATATTTTAACATAAAAGCTTTTCGGCTACGCGCTCGAACTGTGCACGCAAATCGAGACAAGTAAAAATGAGGTTTTCAAGGCCTCAAAAGCACGGAACGAATGAGGAAACAGGTGATGACCCTTTGGGTCATCACAGATAGTAGCCGGAATACCAAAGAGGAAAATAAGATTGGAGTGCACAAAATCTACCACAACTTTCTTGGTGACTGACTTAAGCGCGATGGCCTCAACCCACTTCGTGAAGTAGTCAATAGCAACCAGTATGAATCTACGTCCGTTTGAGGCTTTTGGCTCGATTGGTCCAATGGCATCCATGCCCCAAGCAATGAATGGCTAGGTGCTGATATAGGATGCAACTCAGTTGGTGGTGCATGAATCAAATCACCATGCAGCTGACACTAATGGCATTTTCGGACAAAGCTGAAGCAGTCCTTCTCCATAGTTATCGAATAATATCCTGCCCGAAGGATTTTATTTGCCAAAACATACCCATTCATATGAGGTCTGCACACTCCTGCGTGTACTTCGTGCATAATTCTTCCGGCTTCCTTGAAGTCAACACATATTAACAAATTGAGGTCCGGGGTCCTCTTATACAAGAAATCACCACTCAAGAAGAAACCACTCGCATGCCGTCTGGTGCTTCTCTTTTGATCTCCAATTGCTTGCTCAGGGTATTCTTGCATTTTCAAAAACCATTTAATGTCGTGATACCATGGATGGATGGTTAGCTCTGCCTCAACTGTGTTACAATAACCAAGCCTTTCCTTAACTTGGATCTCCAGAGGATCAATATGGGCATTGCTTGGGTAAGGCAGCATCGAAGCCAAAGTGGCAAGTGCATCAGCTAATTCATTGTGACACCGAGGAATGTAGCTGAATTCTATCGACTTGAACCGCTTGCTGAGATCTTCCACATGTTGCCGATAGGGAATGAGCTTAACATTGGGTTTCCCACTCTCCCTGGGCTTGCTGGATAATCAAATCAGAATCCCCCATGATCAATAACTCTTTGACATCTTGGTCAATTGCCATGTTCATGCCCATGATGCAGGCTTCATACTCAGCAGTATTGTTCGTGCAGAAGAATTGAAGCCTGGCTGTTGACTAGTAGGTGAGATCAAGATTGATCCAATTCCCACACCTCTGGCGTTTACCGCTCCATCGAAGAACATTTTCCAAGCATGAGTATCTTTCTGAGATTACTTCTATTGAATTTGCCTCTTCATCTAGGAAGTAAGTGCTCAATGGTTGGTATTCTTCATCAACCATATTTTCAGCCAGATGATCTGCCAACGCCTGGGCTTTCATTGCTGAACGAGTAACATAGATTATGTCAAACTCAGTGAGAAAGATTTACCCTTTTGCTAGTCTCCCAGTGGGCATCGGCTTCTGGAATATGTATTTCAGAGGATCCAACCTGGTTATGAGGTAGGTAATGTGAGATTAGAGATAATGTCTCAGCTTTTGAGCAACCCAAGTCAAAGCATAGCAAGTTCTCTCCCAACAGAGTGTATTTAGCTTCGTAACTAGTGAATTTCTTGCTCAAATAATAAATTTCCTGATCTTTATTTCCAGTTACATCATGTTGCCTGAGGACACAGCCTAAAGAATTTTCCAATACCGTCAGATACAAGAAAAAAGGTCTCCCTGGCTCTGGTGGGACCAAGACTGGAGGATTTGACAGATATTCTTTGATCTTGTCAATGGCTTCTTGACATTCATCTATCCATTTGACTGCTGCATCTTTCTTCAACAACTTGAATATGGGCTCACATATGGAAGTTAGTTGAGCAATGAACCGGCTGATATAGTTTAATCTGCCCAACAAGCTCATCACATCTTTCTTAGTTCTTGGAGGAGACAGATCCCGGATAGACTTTATCTTTGTCGGGTCTAACTCGATATCTCTCCTGCTGACTATAAAGCCCAGTAGTTTTCCCGACGGAACTCCAAATGCATATTTAGCCGGGTTTAGCTTAAGATCATACTTGCACCATCGCTTGAAGAACTTTCTCAAATCTCGAACGTGGTCATCCTGAGTTCGGGACTTGATGATTACATCATCCATATACACCTCTATCTCCTGATGCATCATATCATGGAAGATGGCGGTCATGGCCCTCATATAGGTCGCTCCAGCATTCTTTAGCCCAAATGACATAACCCGGTAACAGTATGTACCCCAGGGTATGGTGAAGGTCGTTTTCTCTGCGTCTTCCTCATCCATCAACACTTAGTGATATCTTGCGTAGCAATCCACAAAGGACTGTATCTCATGCTTGGCGCAGTTATCAACAAGGATATGGATGTTGGGCAAAGGGAAATTATCTTTGGGACTTGCCCTATTCAAATCTCTATAGTCCATACACACCTGGGTCTTCCCATCTTTCTTTGGAAATGGGACTACATTAGCCAACCATGTAGTATACCGAACTATTCGGATTACCCCCGCTTTCAACTATTTTGTGATTTCTTCTTTGATCTTATCACTGATATCAGTTTTGAACATTCTTTATTTTTATTGGACCAGAGGGCAAACGGGGTAAGTTGGAAACTTATGCACCACTAGATCAACACTCAGCCCTGGCATGTCGTCATACGACCAAGCAAACACATCTTTAAACTCAAACAGGAGTTGGATTATTGCATCTCAGGATTTCTTATCTTTGTGAATGCTTATTTTTGTTTCCAAGATTTCCTCAGAAGTTCCCAAGTTAACCGGCTCAGTATCATTCAAATTTGGCTTATGTTTGTTCTTGAATTGTTCTAGTTCTCGATTTATTTCCCTAAAAGCCTCTTCTTCATCATATTCTAATTCTTTGTTCATTATTTCACAATTAGACAGCATGTTTGGATATGGGCATGAAGTCCGCAAGTATGTCATGTTATTTAAAGCCGCATTATTATAACTGAAAAGAATAAATAAAAGAGGAAAATAAAGAAAATCAGAAAAAATAAAGAGAAAAATGAACGATGAATTATTGATTTCATTTCTTGGAATTTGGGAAGATAACAGGGTTTACATTGGGAATTTAAAGACAAGAAACTAAAAGAAACATCCGAGTTACACCTTGGAATAACTCGGGATGTAGAAAAAGTAGCAAGACAGGTTTACCGGGACTCCCGCCTGATCAGAAATAGCATAGCCTTCCAATTTTGAAGCTTGTCGCTTGGTCCCATGTATAACACCTCAGCGGTGCTAGTGCCCTCTCCTAGTTAAACCATGCGGGTTTCGTAGAGTACTTTTCTCATTACCCCACATATTTCTTCAATTTCTTCAGCCGTAAAAACCTCATTGTCTTCCTCTTCACTGTACTTAGGCTTGACAAAGGTCTTAAACAGATGTGGCAACGGCTGAGGCAAGACCCATCCTTCCTTCTTTCTCTCATCTGCCCATTTTACATCATCTGGGGTTGGGTGGAAACCTATCTCGAAGAACTTTTCGGTCGCAGGCAAAGTCACCAGCTCAGATATGCCTTGCAAAGACTTTCCAAGTCCTTTTTCCGGCTTGAAACCATATCTGATCATCTCCTTTTCCACCATGATCGAGGCATTGGATAGGAAAGGTTGAGGGCAGGGGTTTCCTTCTTCATGCTGATCCGCCACCACAACTTCAAATGCTTGGTAGACTATGTGCTCACTACCCTCCCTCACTTCAAAGCATGGGACGGATGGGTCCCGATAGATCGACTGTTCATCTTCTCCATGGACCACAATTTCCTGATCCTCATATTCGAATTTCACCATTTGGTGGAGGGTAGAAGGCACAGCTCCAGCAGCATGGATCCAAGGCCTTCCCAGAAGAAAATTATAAGATGTATCCATATCCAGCACTTGGAATGTCACCATGAAATCCACTAGTCCGATGGTCAAGATTAGGTCGATTTCCCCGATGGTATCTCTTTTGATGCTATCAAAGGCTCTCACACAAATTGTTGGGACAAATTCTTTCGGTCCCGATTTCCATACATTACAGTGTGGAGAGTGGGCAAATGTCAACACCCGAGCCTCCGCCTACCATGACTCGCTTTACATAATATCCCTCACACTTGACATTCAAGTGCAAGGCCTTGTTGTGAGCAGCTCCCTCTGGAGGCAAGTCATTTTTGCTGAAAGAGATTTGATTGACAGCGAAGAATCTTTCCGCCATTCTTTCAAGTTGCTCTACCAAAGTTTCAGTCGGCACATAGGCTTCATTCAGAGTTTTCATCAACACCTTTTGATGCTCAGGTAATTTCAACAGTAATGACAGTAAAGACGCTTGTTCAGGACATTTTCGCAGCTGATCGACCACCTTGTAGTCAGCCATTTTCATCTTTTGAAAGAAAACTTCCGCTTCCTCAGCACTCACAAGTTTCTTAGGCGGGAAACGCCTTTTGAGTACCTTTCGGCGGGAACATTTTCTGGAAGCCCTCCCAAGATATCTTTCCCTTTATACGTAACCACTGTTTGTCGGTAATACCATGACACTGCAGCAGGGTTGGTCACAGGCTTCTGTGGTACGCGTCTAATAACCACTGGCTCACTCAGCCGAGGTGGTTTGATTGTCCCCCGCACCACATAGGCTGGCTTGGGTACATACACTTGTGTTCCCTTTTTCACTTCCAATTTCTTTGGAGGGCTCGCGATCAGCTTCTTTTCTTGATGGCCTCACGATATATAGAGAATTCCATCCTTGGGAGGTATCGCTTGTGTTCTGGCTTCAGCTTTCTTTTCTGGCTCCGCCTTGGTGACTTTGTTTTTCTTATCCCCTTTATCTTACTTTGGGGCAACCTTTGGCTTTCTTTCTGCATCACCAATAGCAATGATAGCTTTTAATGCTGGATTGAATTCTTTATCCTCACAGATCATTCCAATCAGAGTCCATTATTTTTGGATGGCAAAGGATTGTTGGTCACATTTGGGACCTCCTCATCCCTCAGCACTATCTTCCCCTGCTCTATCAAGTATTCCACAGCTCTTTTCAATGTCCAACAGTTTTTCGTATCATGCCCATCAGCTCTTGAGTGATAAGCACATCGGATGCCCTGCTGATAGGATGGTGATTATGGGTTTTGCCTGTTTGTAGGTATGGGCTATAGCAAATTCATTTGAACAAGCTTCGGGAACAGACTGGAGTATAGTTCACCAATTGGTGTAAAGTTTGGTCTCCTGGGTGGTTCCCGAGGACGGAAGTTATTCTGCGGAGGTTGAGGATTATAGTGGTTCTGGTGGGGAGGCTGATTTCTTGGGAATGGAGGTTGATTTCTATAGGCATGTGGCTGCGGCAGGGCGAAGGTTTGAGTGTTCATGCCCGCATAAGGTGGAGGAGCATAAGCCATATCATGATGAGGGTAGTAATGTTGAGGGGTTCTTTCGGAAAACACAGGTCTAGGAGCCCGGTATCTTCTTGCCCCTGAAGCTGCCATAACCGTTTCCTCTTTCTTTTTACCTTTGGCCATTCCTCCAGACCCTCCTTGGATGGCTTGGGAGGTTGCTTTGATGGTCGACTGGCTCAAAATCCTGCTCGTTTTCAGACCATTTTCTACCATTTCCTCGATCTTAATCGCCTTTGCAAAAGGTTTGCCCATGGCCGACATCATGTTCTGGAAGTAATCTGCTTCCTGGGCCTGAAGGAAGACAGTGACCATTTCTACTTCATCCATGGGAGGTTTCACCCTCGATGCCTGTTCGCGCCACTTTATAGCATATTCTCTGAAACCTTCCGAGGGCTTCTTCTTCAAATTTGCCAAGGAGTTCCTATCTAGCGCGATGTCGATGTTGTATTGAAACTGCCTTACAAAATCTCTGGCAAGATCGTCCCAAATGTGCCATCGTGAGACGTCCTGGTCCATATACCACTCTAAGGCAATGCCTACTAAACTTTCTTCAAAGTAAGCCATCAACAACTCTTCTTTTCCGCCGGCCCCGCGCAACTGATTACAATACTTTTTCAGGTGAGCAATGGGATCGCCATGCCCATCATACTTTCCAAACTTTGGCATTTTAAATCCCATGGGCAGGTGCACGTGAGGGAACATGCATAAATCAGTATAAGAAACACTTTTCTGCCCGCTTAAACCTTGCATGTTCTTTAAGCTCTGCTCAAGGCTCCTCATTCTTTTCGCTATCTCATCTTGTTCAGGAGCTTTGGGAGTTTTATCTTGCTCTGGTGTAAGCTCAAATGGCGGTGGTTGAGGGTAAGTGTATGTGGGATATTGAGGAGGATCTGCTTGAAAGATGGGATTTTGGAAAGTGAAGGCTGAGGGATCAAAAGTGGGCCTAGGTAGTGAAGGTTGTGTGGTGGCGGAGCATGGTGGAGCAGTAAAAATATTGGGAGCTACTCCTGATGTGAACACCTGGGGGCGTATCTCAGAAGGTGTTCCTATAAAGTGAGCAGACGGGGTATTCGGGTGACTGATGGGGATGTTAGAAGTACCCCCAGTTCTCGGGAACAATTCAGGAAAGCCAAGGATAGCACTTGGAGGCTCCCTGCCATTAGTCCATGTGTCCCACATCTCCATCACTCGGAGGCGTAATATCCGGTGTTCTTCAGCTGTGGCAGACTCGGAAGCCGGGATCCCTGAGATGGGGCTGTCTTCAGTGATGAGAACTGGTGGCAAAGTCATTTTAGATGAAATTTTTGTACTTCCTTTTGATCTGGTGAAATATCGATGCGATGCCAGCTTACCAAAAACCATCCACCGTTTCTAAAAACCTAAGCTGGAATTTACAGCAACAACGGTTAGTTTGAGACAAGTAACAGATAGGTAACCACACATTGGGGTATGATGCACCTATGCAGTTAAATGAGTGTCTACATGTTTTCCACGGTTTCATGCGTCATTCCGGCTTTTCTTCCCGTTTCTTTTCTTTTGATTTCTTTTGCCTTTCTTTTGCTTTCTGGTTTTCTCTCTTTTTGATTTTTCTTTCCTCTCTATTTTTCTTTTCTTTCTGGCCTTTCTCTTTTGTATTTCTTTTCCACTCTGTTTTTCCTTTTATTTTCTTCCCTCGTATTTCGTTTTTCTTAGGGTTACGGTTGAATCTTATGGAGATTTCCTACATATCATGACATCGCATGAATCAGACCAAGCGTAGTTCTTGTAAATAAATGCAAAAATAAAGAAATATTTTTTTTTTGGGAATTTTCAATTTTCATTAATAAAACTCCGATTACAAAGATACTAAACTATATGTTTTCTTGAAAAGGAAAATTACAAAACAGACTCAAAATAACAAAATACAGACTCGATGATTAAAAACTAGATCAAGAGTACATTAAAGCTTCAAATCCTGGGGCCCACGGGGAATCATTCGGTATCGCCGCGGGCCTATGTGCAAGACCTCTTTGTAACTACTCCAAATCATTCATAACTTGATGAACAAATATCATCACTGTAGCAAAGAAAGTGGTACGACCCATTCTTTCACCGGCTTGACATTTCATGACAATATAATCTTCAATGCCTCTAATTCTTTCTCTGATCCGACCCTTTTCCTGGAGTAATCGGCTTATCTGCTGGTTACGAGCCTCTAACACCTGGGGATCGTGGAAGTGATGGTCTTGCAACAACTTTATTTCTTTCTCCATCTCGGCGATTAGCCTATAGCATTGTTCCCTCTCATCCTGAAAGTCCTTGTCCTGTTGGGCTGCCGTATATTCAAGGGTGTTCATTTTTCTTTTCAGATTAGCAATGGTCCCCTCATAATTTCTTTTCATTTGTTGCACAAATTGGGCTCTTTCTTCTGTCTTCTTCGCCCACTGTGCCCGGATTTTTGCCATATTCCCTTCAGATTTCTCCAACTCTTCCTGGCACTCTAAGACATGCTTCTTCAGCCCTTTTATCAACCTCTCATCGGACCGACTTCTTTCTTGATTGTTAGCAGCTATTTTCATTTGTTGGATTATAGCCTTAAGAGCTTCATTCTCTTAGGTCAGTTTCTTTTTGTCACCCTCACCAGCCGCAGCTTGCACACTCTTTTCAAATTGAAGATCTCGGACCTGTTGCTCCAGCTCCCCTATTCTGGCCCGGTATTCCTTTTCCTTGGCTAGCCAATCCCATTGCACCTACGCCGTGTCAGTGAATTGTTGTACATGTGGCCTTTTGGCGGGTCTCTCAGGAATTTGAAATCGTTTTCCAAACCAGGTCAAGTATTTGGGGTCCACTTTGCCTCTAGCCCGATCCAGTACTATAGTTTTAGGCTCAAGGAACCTCCACTCATTCCATATTTGTCGGATTTTTCCTTCTAGAAATGCAGCTTTTGGGCCTAACTCAATGACTTGTTTGCTCAGATCTTCATCACCATGGACGGTTTGGAATCTTCATAGCTGCCGCAGAACTCGGTAGGGAGCGTAGGGTTGGATGCTTCGAATGCCCATCAAAAGAATATAAGGTACTTCTGCCGATGTGTACACAGCCTCAGTAGCGGGAAGCCGTCCGAAAGCCCATTCAACTTTCTCCGCAGTCAAAGATCTCAAGCATGACAACCAAGCCTCAGTGCCCTCGGGGAACTCAATACATGTTACCCGGGTTCCAAACTCCTCAATACAACTTAGCCCGGTTAAACCATAGTTCATATACCCCATGCGATGACAAAGGTTCTCCTATATCCATAATTGTAGCAACAGATTACAACCCTAAAAGAATTTTACACCCTCTCGGCATATGATCAAAGCTTGATACATTTCTGCCACAATCAGGGGAACCACCGTGCTATTAGACTTCTTTATGGAAACATCCAACATTCCTACAAGGCCAATATCTATGGGACCGTCTTTTCGTGGACAGATCACGAACCCCAGAAAAGCTACCATGAAAGCTAGTCCCCGCCAGGCCTCCCATTTATCTTTGTTTCTAGCGTGTGTCAAACTAGTATTGGGCTCCTCAAAACCTTTCGGGTTGCCATACCGGTGGTATAATAAATGAAGTGTGCAACACCCTTCTGATAGATGCTTATCTTGAATGTCCCGACTAATGTTCAATAAGTCCAGGAATCTATGGAGGGTTACCAGTCTCGGTGCCAATGGATATCTACTCCTGAGGTTCCCGTTGAGACCCGCGTATCCCGCAATCTCCTCTAGTGTTGGTGTAAGCTCCAAGTCCGAGAACCAGAATACGTTATGATTTGGGTCCCAGAAAGGTACCAATGCTTCAATAATATCCGTTCTTGGTTTAATGTTCAACAATCCGATGAGACCACCAAAAACCTTGACCACCGTTTCTCTGCTACCTTTTCCCAAGTCATTCCACCACATGTGAAGATTCAAAGGGATCTCACCCGGGACTGAGAAGGGTTCAATGTCATTGGTATTCATCCTGTACATTTATTTAAAGGGGATTTAATGACTTATTTTGACCTAATAGAAAAAGTGGCTATTTTTGCAAATTTTTTCTTTATTTAGAAAAAACAAGTACTTGGTTTTGCAGATACGACCTTTCAGCACTTTTGGGAGGAAGATTTTAAGGCTGTGCCTGTAAACCATTTAAAAATGACTCAGGGTGGCTATTCTTGCAAAAATAGCCTTCCGGTGCCCTTTTGGGGACATTCGGCTTATTTTAACAAAAATAGCATCACCCGACTTATTTATGACGAAAATAAAAAATTTGGCATTTTTGGGATGTTTTGCAAATGGGAGG
The DNA here is from genome assembly GCA_026770625.1 of Nicotiana glauca. NCBI lineage: Eukaryota > Viridiplantae > Streptophyta > Magnoliopsida > Solanales > Solanaceae > Nicotiana > Nicotiana glauca. Next base: position 102,308 of record MU673081.1, read on the forward strand.
TTGGACCCGATGAGGGTTGCCTACGTATCTCACATCCGGTGAGAATCAAACCAGCGTAGTTCGGGCAAAAACGTTTTGTCAAAACCGAATATTTGTTAAAAAGTCTTTTGTCTTTTTATTTTTCAAATATTTTTCTTTTTTTTTCAAAAATCCAGCAGCATTTCGGTATTATTTGGGCATTGGTTTTTTCAAAACAAGTGGTTACCCTTACTTAGTCCTAACACTGCTATTTTTCTCAATTTTCTCGTATACAAGCCGGTCAACATGCAAAGTCGAGCAAATAAATGCACAAGTAGCACGTAAGATGTATCAGGATGGTCTTTTCATTTCAGGTCACCTGTCCTAGACGGACCCAACCCCTGTGTTGAGTCCCCTATGTCAAATGCACATGATGCAAACAAACGTTCCTACTAGGGATCCAGCATGAGGTTTTGTTCTTCTAGGTTTACACCCTAGGTTTATTGGTCTAGACCTGGCTTAACCGAGAGGACAACTCGAGCAGAGGGGGAGGCAGCGGACCGGGGATATAGAAGCTCCGCCAGCTTAGCAACTTATCCGAACCTCGTTCTAAATGGGATATGACTCTAAACAGAAGAGAAGCTACATGAAGTGCAACCTTCTCCATGATGTAGAAGACTCAGAAAGAGGAAGGGTTTCGTAGCAGTTTTATATATACAATTTACATAATATCAAAGTGGTAAAATATTTAGCACATTTAGCATGGAACATGTAGAAAAATCAGATAAAGCCAAATATATCAGTTATTCTAAGCTCGAATTCTTGAACCCTGAACCGAAATTCTGGGTTTGTATCCCCAGCAGAGTCGCTAGAGCTGTCACACCTCCTTTTTTACACACCTTCCCCGAAGGGTAATGTATAAGGTAGTTTTTCTATTTAAAGTGATATTATTTAAAATGAGATTGTTTATTTATTTAGAGTCGCCACTTGGGATAGGTTAGGCTATTAGTGTCCCAAGTCACCGATTTATCATGAATCCCAAATCGAGGAAAATTTCGACTTCCCGAATGGAGTCTGCAACCAGAAATTCTAAGTAAGGAATTTTGTTGACCCGAGGGAAGGTGTTAGGCACCCCGGATCCCGTGGTTCTAGCACGGTAGCTTAAACTATTATAATTGGCTAAAATATGATTTTTATACATGTCATCCTATAGTGCAATTTTTAAATTATTTACCTCTTTCAATTAAACTTTTTAAGAAAATTGAATGTCGTTTAAAATATGTTTTTGGATCACGTCACATGAAATGCACCCGGATCCTCGACACATTTTACTCAACTTTTTGGGATTTGGATTTGGGTCACACGAAATGCACACCCGAATTTAGGAAGATAAAATTATTAAAGAATGCGCCTAAAGCGGCTAACATGTTACTAACTTTACGGGAGGCCATGAAAATTTGCTAAATGGCACGTCCCGAATTCTAAATATTTTTTAATCAAGTAATTATAAGAGGGCCACGCAGTTATGAATTTTATTAGGCGCGGCGCACCTCAAATTATTTTAAAGGCCAACCTGAAGAAACTATGATTTTATATTGAATATTGTCTCTAAAAGGGCCTTAATTAATTACCATTCAAGGAATTTGGGCCTCAAGTTCAAGTCCACACTTAAACAAAAGGAAAGCCTCTTAATTCAAATGTGCTACTTAACTTGGAAGGACCAAAATTATATTTCAGTTTTTTATCATCTAGCCCAATAAATCAGTAAGTAAAATAGAGCCTTTAGCGGTTTGGGCTTCGAAATCAACCCTAAAATCCATTCAATTTCATTTAATACAAAACTGCTTAACATTTGTGCCTTGAGATAGACCCAAGTCGAAAGCGGGCAGGGCTGGGACTCAAATCGAAACCCCAAAGGCTCTAAATTGGATCTAATAACTTGATAAAGAAAAGGAGTGACGCAAATTTATTTGGATCAAAGGATTCTAATTTTAAAAATGTAAACGATTCGCACAGCTCATTTTGTTTGCCTACTAATGACTAACACTCTCATTATGGGAATTTAGTTTTAACACCTCATGAACTCTCAAAATAATAAGGGATACAATATACATGCTAATATTAAGTGGTGATCTAACTATTCTGAATTTCTCATTTCAATCTCTAAATAATGAACAAACTTAAAATAACCAGTCATATTCAACTACAGTAGATATAGATTCCTATGAATATACCTATTAACATATTAGTCCAGACTTATCCTCTAATCAACATAATAGCTGGATTACTACAGTTAACATTATGCTCACATAAATCTAGAAAAAATTCATACAGTCTGGTTTATACAACTCAAGTAATGTTCAATTTGCTCTAAAACATGTAATGTAATACAAATTATATAATGTTCAATTTAAACTAAACTAGAGCATTAATATTTGTGAAAAACATGTTGTATTCAGCATCTCTTCCAATATTGATCCAAACTGACTCAATTTTTACAATATCACGCAAGGCTGGAATGATAACTAGAATTGAAGCAAAATAAAAGGAAGAAGGAGTCAGCAGTGGCAAGCAACAATCAGCAGTTGAAACCAATAGCACAGGATCAATTTTAAACCCAAAATAGCATCACAACAGCCCAGGAATGAATGACGGAGGAATAGCACCAACAAAATAACCAAAACAGACTTGATTGAACCCAAACAGACTCGAAATTAAACCTAGGAAACTTCTGAAACTTCAGCAACCAGAAACACAGGGAATCTTCAAGCTATTTTCATCCTTATCTAAGCTAGAAATTCGAATTAACAGCTAGAACTCGAAATTAATCTAAGAAAACTTCAATGGAATAGTATTTTTGGAGTTTTGTGTTATTTTTGGTTTTCAGAAGATTTAAGATCTAAAAATGGACTTTTTCCTCTGATATTTCAGACCCTTGTTTTTGAATTTGAATTTCAAAATTTTAAGACTTCCAAAACTTGTTCAGCAAGGCAGTAATGGGCTGCCTTTATAGGCAAGGCTAAGGGAAGCTTCAGATTTTACATTTACCCCCTTGCCCCATTTTTTATTTTTCAGTTTTTTACTAATTAGTCCCTAAAAGACTGACTTCTTACCCAAGTTAGATCAGTAAGTTTCTGAAATTCAAATTAAAACCCTATCTAGAAGCTTATAGGGAATTCCAATTCAGTTATTTGCAGGATTTCCTACTTTGAATTATCCCAATTACCGTTGAACTAAGTCTAAAATTACTACTCTATACTTACTAACCCTAGTCCTCTTAAGCTTGGTCAAATGACCATGGTTAATTACTCACCAATGCTGAAAATTTTCAGCTATATCCAAACAACTAATAGAAATCCTAACAATTAAACTAATCAGTCAAGACTAATGTCCTAAGGCTAAGACTAAAACAATGAACTACCAGCAAACAAATAAAAAAATCGAAACTAAAGTAAAACTAATACAGCAACAATCATGGATCAACAATCGAATCAGACACATAATCAGATAAAAACAAATTAGAACTAAACTATATGGCTGCGGTATATGAAAATTAGAGACCTAGATCGAAAAACCCTAACTCAAACAAAAATAAAGAAATACTGGAAATGAAAGTCGAGGAAATTATGTTATTAAAGAGATATTTACTTATGCAAAGAGAAAGAAAGAAAAAGATTGAAGAACTTACTGATTTAGCCCTAGCTTGGACTGACCTCGAATCTGGTCCCCAAATAATGTTATGTGTTTGTTCTTGCTAAGAACAAACACATAGAATTATTTTGGAACCAATTTCGAATATTGGCCCTTTTCAGAACTCGAACCAGTCAACAACCCAAGCCCTAGATTTAAAATTTGACGGACTACGGTGGGATTTGGGGAAAATCAGTTTGGGATTTAGGTAGAAGAGGGTGAGACGGTTGTGGGGTGTGATTTTGGTGGGGTTTTGGTGGCGGCGTCGCCATATACGGTGGAGGCGGCGCTAGGGTTTTCAATATTCGAGAAGTTTGATGAGGATTTGAAGGAAATAGAGGTTTGATTTGGAAAGGGGAGGTGGAGGAGTATCTATGGTGTAATTTTGTGGTCCATCGGAGAATCGCCGCCGCCATAGGCGATTTCCCGCGGCAGCAGATGGAGAAGAGGTCTCTAGGGTTGCTGGGGTTGTGGGAGACGATGGATTGGGGGTAGGGGTCGTTCCGACACTGATATATCAAGAAATTATCAGTTCCTGACTGTTAAAATGAGAAACCTAGACGGTCAGGATTAATTGCCACCAAAACAATGTCGTTTCATTTGAACGGGCCGGACCAATAGCTTTTGGGTTGGGTTAGGTTCAAGGTCTCGTTTGGGCTTAAATGGATCTGGCCCAACCGTTTATTCTTCAATAAGGCTTGTTCTTTTGTTTTCCTTTGTTTTTTTTTCACAAATTCAATTCAATTAATTCAATTCCTTTTACTTGTTTTCTTTCTTTTCTCTTTTTTTTTTGGTTAAAATTAAAAATTAAACTAAAATTAAAGCTCAAAATTAAATCAAACTTCCTAGTTAAGCTACAATTAAGCCTAATACCCTTTTAAAGGAAATTAATAAACCGAAAAAGAACTAAAATTAACATCAAAGTTTCTTTATGAATTTTTGTATTTTTGTACAATCCTAATTACCATTCAGTCCTGAAATAATGTGAAACTAAATCCTAAATGTCCATACAATATTTTTATACTTTTATGAGTTATCATGCATACACAAGTGAAAAAATGCACACAAAATTACATAATTAAATCCTAAAATTTAAATAATAAAAGGAAAATCCTAACATTTAAGAATTCTATAGGAATAGTTCAAGCGAGGCAAAAATCACATGCTCACAATGGGGAGAAGCAAGGAACCAGTTCCTAAAGCAGAAAAGCAAAGTTTAATGGTTAAGTCAAGGTGATCAAAATACAAAATTCTTTGGGCAATTGTAGGAGATAAGTCCCAAGGCCTGACAGATATGGTAATCAATTTTTTAAAGACTGTTGGGAAATTTTAAGTAAGGATGTAGTTTCAGGGGTGTTGTATTTCTTTTAGACATGAAGAATGCCAAAATGCCTTAATGCCACAACAATTACTCTAGTTCCAAAAACTAGTCATGTAGAGAAGGTGGGGGATTATAGCCCTATTGCTTGTTTTAACACCTTATACAAAGTAATCTCTAAGATGCTTTGTATGTGGTTAAAGACAATATTGCCACACCTCCTTGTTTACACACCTACCCCGAAGGATAAATGCATGAGGGAGTTTTTCCATATAAAGTGATATTTTTGAAATGAGATTATTTATTTATTTTTAGAGTAGCCACTTGGGATAGAATTGGTTTTTGGTGTCCCAAGTCACCGATTTAATTTAATCCCAAATCGAGGAAAATTGTCGACTTCCCAATTGGAGTCCGTGAACCAGAAATTATGTGTAAGGAATTCTGCTGACCTGAGGGAAGGTGTTAGGCACCCCCGGATCCCGTGGTTCTAGCACAGTCGCTTAAATTATTATAAATGGCTAAAAAACTAATTTTTACATGCTCCAACCTATAGTGCAATTTTATAATTTATTTACTGCTTTTAAACTATTTTTACGAAAGTGAACGTCGTTTAAAAATGTGTTTTTGGATCACGTCACATGAAATGCACCCGGATCCTCGACGCATTCTTATTCAATATTTTTGGATTTGGTTTTTGGTTGCATGAAATGAACACCCTTATTTAGGAAGGTAAGATTATTAAAAACGCGCCTAAAGTAACTAACGTCTTTTTAACTTTATGGGAGGCCGTGAAATTCGCTAAACGGCACGCCCAAGTTCTAAGTATTTTTAATCAAGTAATTAATGAGGGCCCCGCAATTGTATATTTTATTTGGCGAGGCTCGTCTCATTTATTTTAAAAGGCCAATCTAAAGCAAACTAAGATTTTCTATTTATTATTTGTCTCTAAAAGGCCAATTAATTCACATTTATAAATTCAAACCTCGAATTCAAGTCCGAATTCAAACAAAAGGGAGGGCCCTTTTAATTTGAACCCACCACCTAATTCGAAATTCGAATTTATATTTGCGAATTAATGCACCGCATTCCTAATGTAATTTTTAAGGGTTTTGGCTTATAACAAATTTGGGCTTACAGTTGGCCCAATTCCTATAATATTTTAAGAATCCACCTGCGATTTGGGCTCATTATTGAAGGACCTAAGCCCAGGTGGCATCTTTTGCACAAATTTTAGCTATGAAGTTACACACTGATTATCTGGGCCTTGTCGCTGAGCCCAGTAACAAATTTAAACTATTGCAAAGTTCAATGGTTGATTAAGGATCATATAAGGGATTTAAAAAAAATGCTGCTATAGACATTTCAAATTGTTTGTTGAATCTTCTGTTTTGCTAGCTAATTAATGTTCAAAAATGAGTCTGTAACTCAAATTTTAAAGACATATTTTAAGCTGAACATCTAAGCATACAAAGAGACGTGATTCTTCATTTTGTGTAAATCAAACAGTGCAGAAGCTCGTGTTTCAATCTAACATCTAAGCTACCAACTAACATATTTATCTATATGAATTATGATCATTATATTTACCATCTCATTAAGACATGAGGCTTGAACAATCAATTTTACCCTAATTAAATCTAATATCGATAAAATACTGTATTTAGACATGCTGAAATCCAAACAGTCCACATCAGTTCAAAACTGTCTAGATAGCCCTAATTATACAATCATCAGGAATCAAACAGCCTACATAGTCCAATTATACATCAAATGCCAACCTATTAGCTAATATAGTCTACCATTGAGATCATTTTTAAAGTATAATTACACAGTCCATAGTCCAAAACAGTCCTGTCTATTTGCAAATGAAAATCTATCCTAAAAAAAACTGCAGTAAAATCATTGAAAAAACTGGAAACCACAACAACTTCATTTCATTTTCAGCTGGAGATCTACATGGCAATGAATTTCAGAACATGTACCTGGAATTTGGACAAAGTAAAAGGGAAAATTGAGGTCAGCCTTGGCAGCAACAGTTACAGCAGCAAACTAAACCAATTTTAGGATCAAGCTAATATCACAGCACCCATAGGATAGTACCAGAGATTTAACAACAACCAAATAACCCCAAATACACTTGTTTGGCCTCAAATTTTCAAAAACATGAACTAGAACTCAAAATTAATTTCAAACAAAGCAATGTAACAGTATTTTTTTTTTTGGATTTTTTACTGGATATTTATATGTTTTTGGATTTTTGGAGAAAATTAAGAGTAAAAATAAAGGTTTATACTACAGGAATTCAGATTTGAACTTCTTTTGGTTTTTGAAATTTAAATCTGAGTTTCAGCCATTAAGAAGAGGATTTTTGGGGAAAATTATAAGCTGGAAGGTTTTTGGGAATTTTCAGAGATTCTAAACTTGTTAAAGAAGGCATTAGGGGTGCCTTTTATAGGCAAAGAATGGGGCAGAAGGTTCTGGAAGTTTTCACACATTTTTTCCCTCTTTTAATTTCAGATTTTACCTATTAAACCTTCAATTTCTAACTTGTTTCTCAAGTTACTTCCCTAAGTTTGCTAAAATCTATACTAAAGTCCTATTCTAGAAGGCCCTAGGGTGTTCTTTTGGATATGCAATACCTATATTACCCTTACCTTGATTTTGAATTTACCATTCTTAATAAAACTGCCCTTTTCTATGCCCAAACTACCCTTAAAAAATCCCTGAAATTACTAGCCAATCAGACCCTTTACTTGATTTAAAAATTAACTATAGTTAATCCTATTTAATCTAAATCAGCTATAACCAATCCACAAACCTAATTAATCTGCAAATGAATGCTGAAGATCAATTAAACTAGGCTTAGACTAACAGAAGCATTAACTTAATCAGCCGATAATCAAACCATTTCAATACAGATTAGAAACAATATTGAACTAAAATTCTAAGAAGAAAAAATCAATTTACAAGAAAGACATTCAAACAAGTTAAACAATCTGAGCTAATTGAAATCAAACTAACACCTAATCAATAAAACTAACATATGACCAATTAAAGCTAAAATAGGACGAAAAATTAAACAGAGGTGAAAAAAAATAGAAATTAAACTAAGAGCTAACCTAGACACTTATTATCTATCATTATACCCAAACCTTTAAGTTAATCAATTAACTGACAGAACTATATCGAAAACAAACTACCAATTGAAAACTTCGAAAAATATTTAATTAACATATAAAACATAAATCAAATTGGATCAAAACTAGAACGAGAAGAAGACTCACTAACCTTGGCTTTAATGTATTAAACTGAAAATGACCAGAGATGACTTGGCTTGGACAAAAATCAGATTGAAACTTTTTGACCAAACGAGTGTTTAGTCGTGTGTTTTCATGAGAAAATAACGGCTAAACACTGTAATGGTCAAGCCGCCAAAGAATTCCCAATTCGTGAAATTAGGGTTTGAGGTCAAACTTTGGTTTAAAATAACCCTAGGGAAAGAATTGAAGGCTACTGGTGGTGGATTCTTAACAAGGGAAGTGAGGAGGGGCCCTGGTGTTAATTTAGTTGAATTTGGAGGTGGCGCCGCCGTGGGCGGCGGAGGCGGCGACCACTGTTATGCTTATTCGAGGGATTCGGAGGGGATTTGAGGGGGAAGGTGGTCAGATCTAGATAAAGGGGGAGGAGGAGGTGTCATGGTGTAATTTTTAGGGCCATTGGAGACCCCCGCCGATGGAGGCGATTTTCGATCGGCGGCGGAGGGCGGTGGGGATTAGGGCTTTGGTACGGGGTAGTGAGAGAGACAGAGAAGGGGGTAGGAGGGGGGCGCCTTATCCGATATTTATATAGTCAAACAACCCAAGTTCTGAACCATTAGATCTACAAACCTAGACAGCCCAGATCTCTTGACGCCAAACGGTGTCGTTTTGTTTACTAGGGGGCAGGCCTGGTAATTTTTGTTGGGCTGGGGTGTTTTTGGCATGATTGGGCTTGAGCTGTGTAATAAAAAATGGCCCAAAGGTGGCCTAGCCCCTTTTCTTGCCTATTTCAAATCTCTTTATTTGTTTTATTCCTTTCTTTTTCCTTTTATTATTTTCTGATTTTATTAAATATAATATTAAAAAATAAAACACCCAAATTGACTCTAAAATTATACTAATAAATTTTCAAAATTAACTAATTTCTAATTTAAAAGAAAACTTAAGACAAATTTTAAAAATTAAAAGTAGAAATGCAAAAGAACCATTTTTATTATTTTCTTTATTTTTGTAATATTAAAATACGGACTATATTGTATTTTGGAATTATATCAATTAAAATGCACATAAAAATGCAAACAAGACTCAAAATCATGCAATTAATTCCTAAAATTCAAATAAATAAATAAAATCCTATTTCTAAGGAATTTTATAGGAGTAATTTAAGCGTGGCAAAAATCACGTGCTCACAAATATTACTAGACATAATCTAAGCCAATCAAAGTGCTTTTGTGGCTTGGAGAATTATTGTGCAAAATGTGCTTATATGCCAAGATTTGGTGAGATTATACAACAGGAAAACTACTACTAAAAGCTGCCTTATCAAAATTTATCTGAGGAAGGCATATGATACTGTAGAATGGGATTGTTTGCAAGAAATGATGCATGCTCTAAATTTCCCTAGAAAGTTCATCAAATGGATAATGACATGTATTACAACAACAAGATACTCTATAGCAATTAATGAGGGGATGTAAAGAAACATTAAGGGAAAGAGAGGGCTAAGGCAAGGGGACCCAATTTCTCCACTAATCTTTGTCATCAGTATGGAATACTTCACAAGGATCAGGAAGCATGTTACTACACTCCAGGGGTTTACCTTCCACACAAAATGTAAAGGGTTATTGTTGATAGCCAATTTTTCCCAATGTATTTCCGTATACAAAATACTTTCAAAATAGCATGCACATGCATATATAAGCATGCCCAAGTATTTTGGTATTTTACATAATTTTTAAAGATTTTTTCAAAATCAATTTATTATCTATTTGTCACGACCCCAACTCGGTCATGATGGCACCCAGCACACTACTAGGCAAGCCCGACCATTTATATCAATAACCCCATTTATTAAACAGATGAAGTTAAATATCATTAAAGACAAGAATCTGAAATATTGATAATAATGCGAAAAATCTAATAAAATACCAAAACAGCCTAACTAGGACCCGGTGCCATGACCATGAGCCTCTAATGACAACATAATATCCTACTACAAGGTCTGTCTAATACTGATAATACGGAAATAAAGGATAAAGATAGAGGGGAGAATCATAGGCTGCGAACGCCCTGCAGCTACCTCAAATACTCCCGGAAAGAACTCTGGATCAGCTGGAATCACTCAGCCTGAGGCTGCCCTGGATCTACACATAAGGTGCAGGGAGAAAAGTGAGTACTCCAACTCAGTGAGTAATAAACATAACTAAAGTCTGAAAGTAAGAAAACGCAGGAAAAGCACAAAGTGCTCTACATCAAGCAGTTCATATCAAATCCAGCGGAAGGGTATACAACAAATAATACAGTTAAGAAATAATGCATGAAAAGAATTCAGCACATATAACGGTACTCTAGTACCCGCTGCGGCGTGCAGCCCGCTCCACTTATTTAACGTCGATGGTGCTCACTGGGGGTCTGTACAGACTCTGGAGGGGCTCTTACAGCCCAAGCACAGTATCAGCCAGGTATTGGCATAAAACAGGCTCTCAGCCTCAATATCAATATATAATAATCGCTACGGCGTGTAGCCCGATCCATATCAAGGAAACATCCTCACCACTGGGTCCCCGATCCATATCAGTCAAATAAGTCCACAGCCAATCGGGCGTGACATACTATGGGGATCTCAGCCCTCATATCCTTTTCATTTAAGGTTCATGTATAAAAGATAGTTATTATATGGTTTTTAATATTTGAAAACATGACTGAGAATTTATGTTATGCACACAAGTGAGGAAAAACACATAAAGATCCCCTAAGGATTCTACAGGTCGGCACAAGGCCCCAAACACGGCAATAAGCCCAATCCACAGTGATAAAGTATGCGTCTCAATCTCCCATAATGAAGAAATCATACTCGGGATGGACCAAGTCTCAATCCCAACCGTAACCGGCCCCGCACTCACCGTAGAATGCGTGTCACGCCTCAATATAGCGTCACGATGTGAAAGTCCGGGGTTTCAAACCCTCACAACAACAGTTACATCAATTACTCACCTCAAACTGGCTAAAGAACTAGTCCACCAAGCCTTTTTCTCTAGAATCAACCTCCTCGCGCGCCAAATCTGGCCAAAACCATAAGGAATACATTATAATAAGCTAATCGAACATAACCCAATTGAAAGAACTCGAAAAACACCCAAAAAAAACACGAAGTTGGCAAAACCCGAGCCCCGGGCCCACTTCTCAAAAAATTACGAAATTCACATCTTCGGAATCCACGTCTCTCCACGAGTCCGTACATACAAAATACACAAGAATCGGAGTCCATTTGACCCCTCAAATTATCATTTTAAATCCTCTTAGGTTTCAAGCCCTAACCTCCATTTTTACCCTTTAATTCCTTTAAATTCTGTGATAAATTCATGTTTTAACACCATAATAACATAATTCGAGTCCAAATATTCATACCTGATGAAACTCCTTCAAATCCTCTCCAAAATTGCCCCAAAAACCCACTTTGCTCGAAGTTCAAATTGTTTTCTTCTTTTTCCAAGTTTGTGAACACCGTTCACTATAACACAGGTCCGATTTCCTCTTTTACGGTCTCCTGACCGCACCTGCGGTTCCGCTTATGCGGCTAATTGACCGCTTATGCGGTCTAACTTAAAGCACCTGGGATCGCTTCTGCGATCTAGCATTCCGCTTATGCGGTTTCCATCAACCGCTTACTCGGTCCCGTAAAAGCGACCCCTCTTCCACTTATGCGGAAAACCCCTGGGCCTCACCTGTCCGCTTTTGCGGCTCCCCCACCGCATCTGCGGAACTGCTTAAGCGGCTCCTTTTTTGCAGATGCGGAAATACCAGAAGTGTGAAAAATCTGACTGCAATAATTGCTTAAAACCCTCGTTTAACCATCCGAAATCACCCCGAGGCCCCCGGGACCTCAACCAAAAGCACCAAAACATCCAAAAACCTTATTCAAACTTTTTCCAATACTCCAAACACGTCAAACAACGCTAAAACCATTAAAACACATCGGATTCAAGCCTAGTTTTCATCAAAAACCCGACCAAACGACGTCTGAATGACCTGAAAATTTGCAGACATATCCAAAATCACCTAACGAAGATACTGCAACTCTAGGAATTCCATTACGACCCTCGGATCAAAATCTCACCTATCAACCGGAATTCGCCAAAATTCAAACCTCGCCATTTCAACCCTAATTCTACACCGGACCTCCAAATTTGATTCCGATCGCACTCCTAAGTCACAAATCATCCCCCGAAACTAACCGAACCACTGGAATTCACATCTGAGCCCCCTAACCACATAGTCAACTTCCGGTTGACTTTTCTAAAACAAGCTTTCTTCTAAGAGGCTAAGTGCCTCATTTCCAACTAAAACCAACTCAATTCCACCCGATCAACTCAAATATCAATATTGAAACATAAGGCAACACAACATGGGGAAAACGGGGCGATAACTCACGTGAAGACAGGTCGGGCCGTCACATCCTCCCTAACTAAAACAAACGCTCGTCCTCGAGCGGGTCAAGAAACATACCTGGAGTCTCAAACAAGTGAGGATATCTGCTCCGCATCTCCCGCTCGGTCTCCCAAGTAGCCTCCTCCACGGGCCGACCTCTCCACTGCACCTTCACCGAAGCTATATCCTTTGACCTCAATCTCCGAACCTGACGACCCAAAATAGCCACTGGCTCCACATCATAGGTCAAATCATCATCCAAATGAACTGTACTGAAGTCCAACACATGAGATGGGTCCCCAACATACTTCCGGAGCATAGATACATGGAATACCGGATGAACTCCCGATAGGCTGGGTGGCAAAGCAAGCATATAGGCCACCTCCCCAATCCTCCTAAGTATCTCAAAAGGGCCAATGAACCTCGGACTCAGCTTTCCTTTCTTTCCAAATCTCATGACGCCCTTCATAGGCGAAACCTTCAACAAGACCTTCTCGCCCACCGAATAAGATACATCTCGGACCTTCCGGTCCGCATAACTCTTCTGACGCGACTGAGCTGTGTGAAGTCTCTCCTGAATCACTTTCACCTTATCTAAGGCATCCTGGACCAACTCTATCCCCAACAACCTAGCCTCGCCGGGCTCAAACCAACCAACCGGAGATCTACACCGTCTCCCATATAAGGCCCCATACGGTGCCATCTGAATGCTAGATTGATAGCTGTTGCTGTAAGCAAACTCTGCAAGAGGAAAGAAATCAGCCCAAGAATCTCCAAAGTCAATAACACAGGCACGCAACATGTCCTCCAATATCTGAATGGTATGCTCGGACTGCCAATCCGTCTGAGGATGAAACACTGTGCTCAGCTCTACATGTGTACCCAACTCTCGCTGAAAATTCCTCCAAAACTGAGAAGTGAACTTAGTACCCCTGTCTGATATAATGGAAATTGGGACCCCATGCAACCATACAATCTCCCGGATGAAAATCTCTGCTACCCGCTCCGAAGAATAGGTAGTACACAACGGAATGAAGTGCGCGGACTTGGTCAGCCGATCCACGATCACCCAATCCGAATCAAACTTCCTCGCTGTCCAAGGGAGACCACTCACAAAGTCCATAGTAATCCTTTCCCATTTCCACTCAGGAATATCCATACGCTGAAGTACACCACCAGGTCTCTGATTCTCATACTTGACCTGCTGACAGTTGAGACACCGAGCTACATGACTCACAATATTGTCTCAGATCCTGATACATCTTCGCGGCACCTGGATGAATAGAATGCTGCGAGCTGTGGGCCTCCTCCAATATCAACTCCCGAAGCCCATCCACATTAGGCACGCAAATCCGGCTGGGCATCCTCAACACACCATCGCTATCAATGGTCACATCCCTGGCATCATCATGCTGAACTCTGTCCTTAAGGACAAGCAAATGTGGATCATCATACTGACGCTCTCTAATGCGATCACACAAGGAAGACCGAGATACCACACAGGCCAACAACCGTCTAGGCTCCAAAATATCTAACCTCACCATCCGATTGGCCAAAGCCTGAACATCCACTGCAAAGCGTCTCTCCCTAACTGGAATATATGCCAAACTACCCATACTCACCGCCTTCCGGCTCAAATCATCGGCCACTACATTGGCCTTCCCCGGATGATACAAAATGGTAATGTCATAATCCTTGAGCAACTCAAGCCACCTGCGCTGCCTCAAATTTAGATCCTTCTGTTTGAACAAGTGCTAAAGGCTATGATGAACGGTATACACCTCACAAGATACGCCATATAGGTAGTGCCTCCAAATCTTTAAAGCATGAACTATGGCAGCCAACTCCAAATCATGAACGGGGTAGTTCTTCTCATGAGGCTTCAACTGAAGAGAATCATAAGCAATAACTCTACCCTCTTGCATCAACACACATCCAATCCCAACTCTCGAAGCATCACAATGCACGGTGTAAGAACCTGAAGCTGATGGCAAGACTAACACTGGAGTTGTGGTCAAGGCCGTCTTGAGCTTCTGAAAGCTCTCCTCGTACTCATCCGACCATACGAATGGTGCACCCTTCTGCGTCAACTTGGTCAAGGATGAAGCAATAGATGAAAATCCCTGGACAAACCGGCGATAATACCCTACCAAACTGAGGAAACTCCAGATCTCCGTAGCTGAGGAAGGTCTAGGCCAACTCTGCACCGCCTCTATCTTCTTTGGGTCAACCTGAACACCATCACTAGACACCACGTGTCCTTGAAAAGCCACAGAACCAAGCCAGAATTCACACTTGGAGAACTTTGCATAAAGCTTCTACTCCCTCAATCTCTGCAATACTACTCTCAAATGCTGAGCATGCTCCTCCTGGCTACGCGAGTACACCAGGATGTCATCAATAAACACAATCACAAATGAATCTAGGTACGGCCGGAACACACTGTTCATCAAATGCATAAACGCGGCTGGGCATTAGTCAGCCTAAAAGACATAAGTAGAAACTCATAATGCCCATATCTCGTCCTGAAGGCTGTCTTCATAATATCAGAATCCCTAATCTTCAGTTGATGATAGCCTGAACGAAGATCAATCTTCGAGAATACCCTCGCTCCCTAGAGCTGATCAAACAAATAACTAATGCGCGGTAGGGGGTATTTGTTCTTCACTGTTACCTTGTTTAACTTCCTGTAATCAATACATATCCTTATTGTACCATCTTTCTTCTTGACAACAAGACCGGTGCACCCCACGGTGACACACTCGGGCGAATGAACCCTTATCTAGGAGTTCCTGAAGCTGCTCCTTCAATTCTTTTAACTCAGCTGGTGCCATACAATAGGGAGGAATAGAGATGGGCTGAGTGCCCGACACCAGATCAATACCGAAATTAATGTCCCTGTCCGGCGGCATGCCCGACAGGTCTGCTGGAAACACATCGGGGAAATCCCTCACAACGGGAACCGAATCAATACTAGGAGTATCAACTCCAACATCCCTCACAAATGCCAAATATGATAAACATCCCTTCCCAACCATCCGCTGGGCCTTTAAGAAAGATATTACCCAGCTAGGTACATAATCGGTCGAACCACGCCACTCGACTCTCGAAACACCTGGCATAGCCAACGTGACTGTCTTTGCATGACAGTCCAAAATAGCATGACACGGAGATAACCAGTCCATGCCCAAAATAACATCGAAGTCTACCATGCTCAAAAGCAACAAATCAACCCGGGTCTCCAAACCCCTAATAGTAACAAGACAGGACCGATACACATGGTCCACAACAATAGTATCACCCACCGGGGTAGATACATGCACAGGTAAGGCAAGACACCCTCGGGTCGTACCCAGATGATGGGAAAAATATGAAGACACATAAGAGTATGTAGATCCGGGATCAAATAAAACAGAAGCATCCCTGTGGCGTACTGAGATAATACCTGTAATAACTACATCAGATGGAATGGCGTCTCTCCTATTTGGAAGCGCATAGAACCGAGCCTGACCACCACTAGGTCGATCTCTACCCCTAGGGCGGCCCCTAGTTGCCTGACCCCCATCCCTACCTGAGGAACTGATGGTGACCCCTCAAGCCGGAATGACCAGCCGATGCGCCCTGCGCAGAAGAACCCTGAGCTGAAGAAGCATGTGAAGAGCTATAAGCTGGGAGGACACTAAGTGACGACTGGCCCTGATGATACCCCTGGTGACCACGGCCTGAAGACGCCCCTTGATACTCGAGACGAGCCGACTGATAAGGCCTGAAAGAACGACCTCTGCTCTGCTGAAACTGGCCCCTAGACGGAGCACCACTGAAGCTACCTTATCCTCGAGGCCTCTTGGACTCCCTCTCCTATCTCTCCTGACGGCGAGCCATCTCAATGTCACGAGCAATATCCATAGCATCCTCGAAGGTATGGCCCAGAACACTCTCTCGGGTCATCAGATTACGGATGGGATAGGTGAGTCCATCCACAAATCTCCGAATCCTCTCCCGATCAGTCGGGACCATCCATGGAGCATATCGAGCCAACTCTGAAAATCTCACCTCATACTGAGTCACGGTCATATCTCCCTAACGAAGGTACCCAAACTGTCTACGCAACTCCTCCCTCTGAGACTACGGTACCCACTTCTCCAGAAAGAGAGTGGAGAACTCCTGCCATGACAAAGGCGCTGCACCCCTCGGCCTACACCGCTCATAAGCCTCCCACCAAGTGAAAGTTGCTCCAGAAAACTGAAAAGTAGTAAATGATACCCCGCTCGACTCTCAGATCCCTGCGGTACGAAGCATACGTCGACACTTGTCGAGAAAACCCTGGGCATCCTCGCCCGGAACACCACTGAAAGTAGGAGGTGAA
>MU673082.1:18228-31001 GCA_026770625.1 Nicotiana glauca
GGGAGGGGGGGTGTTGATTGTGATTGAGGAAGGTGATGGTGGGTGGTGGTAGTTTATAATGGTGGATAGTGCGTGTTGATTGTTGATGGTGATAGAGTGGTTAGTTGTAGTAGTTGAGGTGGATAAGTGTGTGTTTATGGTTGAGAATAGTGGTGGTGGGAGTGGTAGTGGGGTGGGTGGCATGGTAGTAGTTGATAATGGTACGCAGTAATGGCAATTAATAATGAATGTGGATGATAGCATCTTAATGAAATTAAGTCTGTTTTAGATCTTAATCATACAGACGTGTTCAAAAACATTAAGTAGTTGTGAAGTTAAAAAAAACGCGCTTAATGATTAAGATCTAAATTATTAAGATTCATATTTTAAAAATAAATACACTTATTAATGTTTGAAATCTGAAGTGCAACAAATGAGGCCTTATGAGACAATAAAATAGCAGACAAGCACACAACCGATTTCTGAATTTCAAGATGCTGTTGAGGGATCATAAAAACACTGACAAAATAACTGGAGAGTGAGCAAGTCTTGTTTGCAAACTGAAATGCAAAGTCGAAGTACAACAAATTAATCAAAGTAGAACAAATTAACTTTTAAACTAGGAATTACCGAAATTATGCAGTCTTCTGTTTCGCTTGCCCGCATGAAGCAATAGCAATGAATCCAGGGTAAACATCCCTTCCAATATCTCCTTCTGATAAGGCCTCTAAAGGCATCTAGGGAACAGAAAGCAATTATTAATTGCCTTCATGTTAATACATTAGCAAATATCATTCTCTGACGACAAGCCAACACATTTTCTGTTTAACCGCAGGTTGTAGAAAACAGAAGGCAATTTCCAGGAAAATGTACCCATAAAACACAGCTATAACCTGCTGGTTTAGAGTAATATCAGTTCTATTTTTATCACAGAAGGAGGTGCCTTTGTTGAACAACAGAATGCTAAATACAACAAATGGACTTGACTTAAACAGTTTATTGCATCAAAAACTAGATAACCTGAAAATGTGGTTAATTTAATACATCATAACATGAACTGATGAACAGCAAACATATATGGTTTGAAACACATTTACTTTTCCCTTTTGTTTTAGAGGACAAGATTGGTTCTGACTCTCGGGCACCAGTCCATTAACGTATCTCCAAAAGATAAACATGTTTCCGGGCTTTGACCCAATGTTGGTGCTGCTGGGAGCCATGGGCAAGCTTCTCACATTTCCCTCCTTACGGGCAAGCTTCTCACATTTCCCTCCTTACGGCAGTTTGAAAATTGGTTGGATTCTTAAATTAAGACACAAAGTTAAAACATTTCCACTGATGCTTAAAACACCATCAGAATTATCCCCGTCAGATTCTTGCATGATAATCCACATATGATATTAGAAAGAGACATTCAGAAACATGGACAAGGACAGCTAACAAGCAAATAACTGTTGACCACAGTTAAAAGATATGCATGTTTGGAGGGAGAAATAATCAGAGTAGATTTACCAAGAAACTCCAGAGCAGAAGCTGGTAGGTTCATGATCACGTGATCCACATGCTCCCAGGGCTTCGTATTCAATGACTCAGAACCCTTCATTCTCTTATTTGGTCCTCTTTTTTTCCTACCAGCAACAGAAACACCATCATTGACAGCAGATCTGCCTTCTCCCTCTAGTGCACCAAATGAGCAAATTTAGTTATTTGTGTTCAAAGCATCTCAAAAGCATGGTATTCACACATACACAGGGTTCAGCATGGACGGGAATAAAACAGAAAACTAACTCTTAAATATGCACATAATTGATTATCACAAAGCACACTAGAGCATTTATCATTTCTTTGACAGCCAGCCCCACCTTCTTGAGAACTCTCAGAACGTCTTTTCACGGAAGTTACACTCACAGCTGCCGCCATAGATGAATCATCAGGTCCTGCAATGTTGCATGAAGTTTTCTCTTGTACTTCTTTGACCTCATCTGCAGGGGTAGTCCAGATTAACAAATGAAATGCTTTTGGGGGTAAGATAACCAGTATACAGCTGAATAATTCACGTACAGTCTTTAGATAGTGTCTCCCCATCTGCTTGGCCACTGGGTTTCTCAGAGAAATCAGCATCAGCTTCGGCATTGCTTCCGTTACAGGGTACGGCCATGACTTGAGAAATAAATTTCCTTGCATCCATATTGTATGGGTAAACTAGATGATCAACCTTGTTGATTTCGGCATTAATTTTCAGATAACAAATGCTATCTGGGTTCAAATCATTTGCATACACTACACATTCTTTCTGCGCTGCTGGTATAGCAAAAGGACCAATGCCAGCAAACATATCACATATGGTCTCCCCTGCCTGGAACTGTGAGACCAGCCTTATATGCTCATGTTCCAATCTAGAATTCCAATACACCAAGCTATAATCAAGCTTGAAAGTTGAACCATATTGCTTCACTTCTGTGACCATATCATCTTTCCCAGCCAGTATCTCAAATTTTGGCACACGAAATTCATTGGTAATTGTTCCAACTTTATTCACAACTGTCTGGATCCTGGGGTAGTTTTTCTGGAAGGATCAGGAATGAATAACTTGCTCAAATTAAGAAAAAGATAGGTGACTTGGGAAAGGCAGAAACAGGGTAGAATTCTCTCATTAAACGAAACTGAAACCATGATAGAAATATTATCACATAGATGCCTGGAGATAAAGTGAAGGAGATGGAAGGGAGCAGCTTGGCCCTAATGCAGATGAGGTAAAATCAAGTGTCTGGCACCAAATCTTAGGTTGAGGAAAAGCAATTTCTTAAGAAGGAAAGATCTTTGTTTAGGGAGAAAAAACAAGTATCTCATTCTTATCAATTAGTTCCATCAAATATTAAGGAGACGAAATTAAATCTGATGCAAAACATTTACATTGCACTATAGAAGAGATTCATGCATAGGAGGGGAAAACCAAGTGTATGTTGATTCCTTTTTTCATGGACATAGCTAAATGGAAGACACATTCATTAAGGCCATAAATTAGAAAACATACATCATAAATAACTTTGCCGATTACGTCCTTGTAAGGAAGAAGCTCATCAGTTATATTTAAATGAGCAATGTGACCTGCAGAAATACCACCTCAATTATTTAGGGACCTCAGTTGGAAGGACAGAATGTTGAAATTTCTGACTTCGAATTAAAGGAAGAGAGATGTACAATGAAGATTCTCTAAAACCTATAAAGAAAGTATAGAAAAGATAAAGAGAGAAAAATGTTGCATTGAAATACTTAACTATTGTCTCAAATGATGATGGTACTTCAAGGCCAGGGGGAAGAATCTGCTTTAATATATGGTCTGCAATGTAGCAATTGGTGAAAATAAGGCAATAGTCATGTCAATCTCAATTATCGGATTTGAAACCAATATAACCTATCTGTAATGGGCATAAAATTTATAACTTTGTATTGCATGTCTTCTTAGGTGAGTTAGTTATATTCTAAAGGACAAGAAAATTGCATATTTTGTGTAATAATGACACGACATTGATGGAGGTGTAAATGGATGCCAAAACTATAAGTATCAGGTATGCATATATATCATATATGGTACGCTTAACATGACTTTTATGCACATGAATATAAGCTGATGAACAAAGAAATGGTGATGGTAAATAAAAGAAATGCATGAGTAAGGATCACAAATGAGAGCCCTATTGTATTTTAGATTATTTACTTCTTAGTTCACCTGTTGCAAGTCCCCCACACCTCTCCTCCATTTTTCAAGTTCAATTTGTTTAGATTAACAAAGGACACAAGAATATAGGAAGGGCCAAAAGTAGATGCCCCTACAACCATGTTAAAGGGTAAAAATGATGAGACACACAATTTCACTTAAATGCCTACTTTACAAAAGATATTTTTGGCAGGTTATGAAATATTTAAAATAAGGTCTATATAAACAGAGGTGCTAACCTAACAAATAAAACAACTTACCAAACTACTACAAGAAATATAATGTAGGAGGTTATTAACTATAGCTCACACCTACTCGCAATAAGACTATAGACAACACAATCTTCCAGTTTAGAGAGATAGGAGGCTGAAGTTTTACCACCGTAAAGTTATCAAAACAGAAATACTTTGCCACTGTCAAAAATCATTTTCACAGATAGCACCACTGCCAGAACGGACGGTAACTAAAAATTGCAATTAAGGGTATAGTTATTTCCATTCTCAGTATAACAAATTTTACTGGTTTTGAACTGCTAAACACAACAACAGCAGCAGCAAACCCAGTGAGTTCCCACGAGTGGGGTCTGGGAAGGGTAGTATGTATCCAGACTTTACTCCTAGGGACACTACCCTAGGAGGGCAGAGAGGCCGTTTCCGATATCCCCTTCGGCTAAAGACAAGATGAAAAGAAGCAATGGTAACCTATGTTGCTCAGACTCTCTAAAAATGTCTCAGAGTGCATGTCGCATCCTCCAAAGGTAGTGTATTTTTGGAGGATCCGACACAGGTGCGGCAGCATTTTGGAGAGTCCGTGCAACATAGATGGTAACGAGTGGTAACAACAAGATATTAAGAAAACCCAAGCGAAAGAATGCAATCAAAGGTAGTACCAACAATCCAAGAATAAAAGATAACCTGCTAACACTAATGCTAATTCTTGACTTCTACACCCTCTTATCAAGGGTCATGTCCTCGGTAAGCTCCAACTACGCCATGTCCTGCCTAATCACCTCTCCCCAATACTTTTTTGGCCTACCTCTATCCCTTCTTGTACCCACCAAGATCAACGTCTCACACCTCTTTACATGCCCCAATCATCTCAGACTCGCCTCATGCATCTTATCCTCCACGGGGGCAACTCCTAACTTTTCCCGAATAACTTCATTCTTAATCTTATCTAACTTGGTATAGTCACATATCCATCTCAACATCCTCATTTCAGCTACTTTCATCTCTTGAACATGAGAGTTCTTGACTATCCAACATTCCACCCCATATCACAAAGTTGGTTCTAACCATCACTTTGTAGAACTCACCTTTAAGTTTTAGTGGCACATTCTTATCACACAAGACCTTGCGTGGAGGGTCTATCAGAAATAGCCTCTCTATCTCTATAGAGTAGGGGTAAGGTCTGCGTACAGTCGTACACACTACCCTTCCCAAACCCCATTTATGAGAATACATTATGGTTTTTTTTGTTGTTGTTGTATTCGTATCACACAAAACGCCGAAAGCGAGCCTCCATTTCATCCACCCTGCTCCAATGCGATGTGTGATATCCTCGTAAATCTCCCAATTTCCATGTATTACTAATCCAAAGTACTTGAAACTATCTCTCTTAGGGATGACATGTGTATCAAGCCTAACATCCATGTCAGCTTCCTAGGTTACGTCGATGAACTTACACTACAAGTATTTTGTCTTGATCCTGCTTAACTTGAAACCTTTAGACTTTAGGGTCTGTCACCATACCTCCGGCCGCTCAACAACACCACCTCGCGTCTAGTCAATTGGAACTATATCATCTGCAAATACTATAGACCATACCACCTCCACTTGAATGTGTCGCGTTAGTGCGTCAATTGCCAAGGAAAGCAAAAACGAACTAAGGGTCGATCCCTAGTGCAACCCCATCACAACGTGGAAGTGTTCTGAGTCTCCTCCCTCCGTGCTTACTCGAGTCTTAACTCCATCATACATGTCCCTAAAGCACACCTTTAGCCTTTAAACATCTCCAAAGAACCTCTCTCGGGACTTTGTCGTATGCTTTCTGTAGGTCAATGAACACCACATGCAAGTCCTTCATTTCCCTATATTACTCCACCACTTACTAGGTGAATGGCTTCCGTAGTCGAACGACCTGGCATGAAATCAAATTGGTTCTTAGAAATGGACAACATTCCTCCTCAACCCTTATTCTACTACCCTCTCCCAAACATTCTTATAGCTTAACAGCTTGATACGCCTATAGTTGTTGCAATTTTGGATATCACCCTCGTTCTTGTACAGTAAAATCAACGTACTCCACCTCCATTCTTCGAGCATCTTCTTCGTTCTAAAAAAACGTTAAACAACCCAGTGAGCCGCACTCCAAGCCTGCCCTACCCGCATTTTTTCTAGAATTCCACGGGAATTTTGTCTAGCCCGGTCGCTCTACCCTAGCTCATCCTACGCATAGCCCCCTCGACCTCCTCAACTCTTATGCACCTACAAAATCTAAAATCTCGACGACTCTTGGAGTGCTCCAAATCACCTAGCACAATGTTCATATGCCCCTCTTCACTCAAGAGTTTATGGAAGTACAATTGCCATCTTTGCCTAATATGTGTCTCTTCCATCAAAACTCTGCTCTGTCATCTTTGATGCACTTCAATTTGATGCATTTCACTCAACATAGAGTACATAATTTTAGTGGCTTTCTATTTTCGCAAGATACATAACTTTCAGCCCCTTTCTACAATTTCCTTTTATTAAGGTGAGCTACATTTTGCAATAGTAACAGAATATGCAAGATGTTCCCAAACTAAGTTTTGAAATCATTCTTGTTCTACTAACATTATTGATAATTTGTATCCACTATGATTTTGTTTGAAATGAATATAACCTCAGAAAAGTTTACATAATTTCAGAATGAATGAGAGAGAAAAGAAGAGACAATTATTTAAGCTAGAATCCGGACTATTCCAGTCAAATGGATTGCAGTATTGCAAAAGAAAGATGTACAATATCAGGAACTATCAAAAGCTAATAGGACTCATAGTTCAACTCATAGTGGAGGACTAATTGCTTACCTGCACTCCAATAAGAATAACCAAGTGTCAGCAAGTAGGGAGCAACTTCAAACTGACACAGGCCTTTTAGTTCAGCAAGCTTTTGAGCAGGAATATCAGATAAGTCTGTATCATAATTGGCCAAAAAATAGGCATGTTAGCAAAAAGATGTTGATGACAGTGGTCAAAATGTACCAGTGTTCAATATAAATTTGAATCTCAGACATCCAAAGTTAGTAACAGTGGCTCCCAGGATGAGACTAGACAGAAAATGAATAGAAGCCACAAGTAACATAAACGGATGACGAGTCCTCTTAATGAACTCGTCACTGAGTCACAAAGTATGAAAAAAAATTCATACAGCCAATACTTGGTTGAGAACAATATATGACACAGAAATATCAACACACAACCTTGTTTTATTTAGAAAAGGAAAGCTATTGCAAGCAGAAAGTTGGCATTGGAAGTATTACACTATATATCAGAAATTCCTATAGCCAGAGCCCATGACCTATCTTGAATTGTCTGAGTAGGAACTAAAGCATTAGTATATACTCCTTAACATAAAATAATACCAACAATCACCTTCAAAAGAAAAGGAAGAAAACAATAATAAAACTGATAAAAAGAAATGTCTGTCCCAAGAGCTTTCTGCTTTCTTATTGTTTTCGTGGATGAAGCAGGAAAAAAACATGATAGGCAAAGAAAAGTCAATTCCGAAGATCACATCTTATCAAGAATGGGAAGAGGCAGTAATGAGCTTCCTGTCTAGCTTGCTAAATCAAGGAATGGAATGAACTATAAACCCACATTATCTTGCCCAAGCTGGTAAAAATGCGACAAAATTTAAGCTTGATTTGAGCCAACAACAATCCAGTCAACCAGCAAGATGCAAAACTTTCATCAAAGTGAATCAAGATATTCTGATTCGTTGCTTTATGTTCGACATAACTTTAGTTGTTTGTCTTTTCTTCTTTATGGGTATGCCTATAAGAATACATACTATTGCAAGGATATCCCCGTAGCAGATCTTGTTTTCCAAGTCATGACATAAAATGAGAATGCTCATGCTCAGGTTTTTCATGCATGAAAGAGGTCAATTATCTCAAATCTCAACAGACAAGAAATTTCCATTTACAGCAGAAATCAGGGGGATATGTTCCTAGACTCTGTCATAAAGTAACATATTCATTTACCTGGTCTTTTAACTTTTTCAGAGAAAATCATGAACCGGTTTTTTTCATTTGTTGGATCCTCAGTGATAGGCTTTATGCGTGGCCTGTCAAATAAATGCCTACAAGAAATGATCTTTCATCACCAGCAACGGAAAAAAGAGTTAAAAGGTAAATGAGACACTCAATAAAGGAGATACCAACAAAAGATTTGATGTTTAGCATTTTTTGTAGAAGGTGTGGTGCTCTAGAGCAGTAAATATAACAGTAAATACAGTTGCGAGCCAAAAAGTGATCTTTCAAACAACATCTAATATGAGTTTAAGATATGTGACTTTTCATTCACCAATAGATAGGAGAAAAGCGAGTTCCACATATGAGTCCGTGTACATTAAGGCTTTTCAATTAATTAAATTGGAAATAGAGAAGATATGAACTGTGGGATTTACTCACAAGAACCAAGCATCCAACATAAGGCATGTTCTAACTTGTTAGTAAATTTAGCAGAGGAACATCATCAAACGCCTACACATTTATCAAGGATCATTTTCATGTCATATACTTTACTTTTATTTTGACAAGGAAAACAATGTTTATATGATAATTTGTCTAGCAAAAAAGTCAATCTAAAAGGAAAGATAATCCATACCCATGGAGTATTCTCATGGCAGCCTTGCAATGCTCGCGAGGAATCCTAAGTGCCCATAGTTCCAGGCGCATGTCGAACTTGCTCTCCTCCAATTCCACCATTTTGCGCGATAATTATTAGTGATACTAGTGGACGTCCACACAAAGAGAAGTGGTGAAAGTGCTTTTAGGAACAAATTAACCAACACTAGAAGAATTCAAATTCGATTTGGGGTTTTAGGGTTTTGTATTGAGCGGGAAATGGAGATGAAAGTGGAGGGAACAAATAGGCCGGAAAAGCAGAGCGTAAACCAATCGCCAATTCTCCTGATGAATACAGAAACCTTAACCGCGGATTCTGCTAATAACCAAATTGATGCCTCATAAATTCTTGTTAATATATTACGACAAAACAGATGTTCGATTCGTTAAAAGAATTTGTGGCTGTCATTATGGAAGTAAATATTTTTTCAAATTTTTTATTATTAACGGTCATTAAAAAGCTTGAAATCTTTGAATTTAAATTTGGATTTTCAAAATTCAAAAATCGCTATTTGTTTGGATCGGGTGTTGTTGAAAATAATCAGGAATATAATTTGGAGTTTATATCTCAATTTTAAAGGGTTTTGGTGAAGATTAGATTTTGTTTTGACTGAATTTCAGATTGAAACTAGAAGAAAACGACATATTGCAGAAATTATAGATAAATTGTAGATTATTTGTATATAGATTGTAGATAAATTTGTATTCTGATCGTAGATGCTTTATTTTTTATTTTCGCAAATAAAAAATGGTTAAAACTTCTACAAATCTATATCTATATCTATCTATCTATCTATATTATTATAAAAGCACGAATAATTTAGGCTAAATATTGAACGATTAAAATATCCTTGAAATATTGATCGACTATTATACCCTTATTTATTTGTATAATTTAAGGATATAATTGTAAATTACCTAAGACTGATTTTTCTTTCCATTTAAATTACCCATACATTAATGCTAAATAGCTGACTTTGCTTTTTACTTGCCGATTTGGTTTACGATTTGGTTTCTTTAGCTCAACTTTTTTTAAGCCTTTTCCTTTTTTTACAAGAATATTTTTCTTTATTTATCTTCTCCCATATAATTCAGTCTACTCACCGCCAACGTTTTTCCTGTAGTCTTTTCCTTTTTTGATAACAATATTTTTCTTTATTTAATCTTCTCCCATAGAATTCAGTTTAATTGTACGAATCTATGTAGGAAAAGAATAAGCTAATTATTCCTATAAAAGATGATATTGTTCACATTGCTCATTGTTCTCTAAAGGTTTTGGTGTTGACCGAAGTAATTTTCTCCAAAAGTATTATTAGTTCTCTTTATTGTTCCCGTTTTTCGTAATTGAGTAAGTTTTCCTTTTTCGTAATTGAGTAATGCTTTAGGGTCATGTATATGAACTAGAGAGAAAAACAATGACACCTTAACTTTTATTGTAATTATTTTTTTGTCGTACTTCTTTGTTTTTCGGCGTAGTTTTTAGTTTTACATATCAATGTCTTTTACATTGAAGTATTATGTTTAAATTGTATAGGAGTACAGTTACAGAATGTATCAACTACTTTTTCACCACAAAATTTTCGAATAATTTTCTTGTAACGACCCGGCCGGTCGTTTTTAAAATTTACGCCCCGATCCCCCATTAACTGCCTTCCCTATGTTCATTTCCGCTATTTTGGTTTGCCGGGAAGTTCGGTATTAGGATTCGGAGTGTTTTGGGACACTTAGTCCCTAGATGGGAGCTTAAGAGTTGAAGAATGGTCCGTATTCGGAACAGTGTGAAGACGACCTCGGAATGGAAATCCGATGGTTCCGTTAGCTCCGTTAGGTGATTTCGGGGTTGGGAGCGTATTCGGAATGTAATTTGGAGGTCCGTGGCTCATTTAGGCTAGAAATGCCGAAAGTTTGTATTTTGGCGATTTCCGGTTGATAGGTGAAAATTTGATCCGAGGGTCAGAACGGAATTCCGAAAGTTGTTGTAGCACCGTCATGTCAATTGGGATGTGCGTGCAAAATTTCAGGTCATTTGGACGTGGTTTGGTCNGGGGTAAGTGTCCTTAACTCAATTTTGGTTATATAACTCGAATCTATTACAAGTTTTGGTGTTTAATCTGAGAATTTTATTGAAAAGAGGTAGAAAACCCTCTTGGTTAGAATCACTGATTTGAAGGTCGAAATGATATGGGAATTTTATAAATTTAGTATGGTTAGACTAGTGAGAGTGCGAGGTTTCTGGAAATATAAATTCATCCGGTTCCGAGACGTTGGCCCGAGGGGTATTTTGGTCATTTTACATAAATTCACGTATTAGCTTAGAATTTAATTGCAGAATAAGTTACTTCAATTTTTATTTACAATATGAAATTGAATTGAATAGATTTGGGTCATTTGGAGTTGGATACTCGTGGCAAGGGCATCGTTCCCTAGTTGACTTCGCACCGTCTCGAAATAAGTATCTTGCCTAACCTTGTGTGGGGGACTTCCCCTTAGGATTGGAGTCTTCCCTGTTGATTGTAGTCCGTGTACGCGAGGTGACGAGTGCGTGCTCGGATTTATTTGTGGTAAATTGTCCCTTTTAGGCTCTTAGACTTGTGAAACTCACCGAGTAAGAAGATAATATTGATACAACTGAGTTACCTGTTATTAGTTTTACTTCTACATGACTTACTTGAAATTTATTTGCCCTTTTGGTTCATTCTTGTTGCCTGCTTGCCCTTTACTTGTTTAACTGAAGACAATAACACTATCTAGCTATGTTATCCTTCCTAATTGTTTGTCTAAAAATTTGAAATTATTATTCCTATCTCTCATGTAATTAATTTGGGCCTAAATTAAAAGAAGTTAGATATCCTATGTTTAGTTGATATTTTCCTTATTTGACACTTACGCGACTTATGTCAACTCCTTGTTGAGTTGTTCTTATTGCGCTTAGCCTTTCCATGTTACGATTATTCCTTGGTAGTTAGTTGTACCGTCTTCTGGTGAACGAAAATTCTTGTGTTGATTTCTCTTGCTTGTTCCTGTATATATCTATTGTCATTTATTTTGTGTTGTACATGATATTGTGATGCACGAGGTTTCTGTCGGGCGGTTGTTGATATTGTGATGCACGAGGTTTCTGTCGTGCGGGTGTGGATATTGTGATGCACGATGTTTCTGCCGTGCGGGTGCTGATATTATGATGCACGAGGTTTCTGCCGTGCGATTGTTAATATTGGGATGCACGAGGTTTCTACCGTGCGATTGTTGATATGGTGATGCACGAGGTCTTTGCCGTGCTATTGTTGTTATTGATGTTTTGCACATGCGGCGTAATAAGGTGGGATATGTCATATGCTTATATGTGGGTTGCGCATGTGGCGAAATAAGGTGGGCTATGTCAGGGGTTGATTGTATAGAATTGTGACGGCCTGTTGAGGCATTCCTAATTGTTTTCTATTGTGATTGTGGATTGTTTATCTATACGAACGTTGCCAGTTGGGAGTTGTGAGGGAACATCGTACGTGCGGTTCGTCCTCCTTTTTCATGTTTGTTGGTTGATAGAATTCTGTGTTAGAAACACTTGCACAAGTATACACGTAACTGAACACTCCCATTTGAGGTGAATCCCTCATGATTTTTTCTAAGGGTGGGGTACGTCCTCTTTTATTCCTTATAGTTGAGAGAGTGGCCCTGGTGAGCCAGTTGATCGTCAATATGATCATGAGATTGATTGGGCACAGGATGCCAATTGTTAGATTTCAGATGCTGGATATTATACGAGTTGGGGGTTGTCCGAGACTCGGTGAAATTGTGGGAAGAGTTGAATAAGGCCCTTGTGAACATCATTGTAGGATATGAGCTATTGACTTGTTTTACTCCTTACTGTGCTGTGACCTTAGTATTTGCTTTGTGGTTTTTGCCATCATTCTATATCATCATTTATTATATTTTTGTTGTTTATTGTTGTGTTATATCTTATTGCAAGTTGTGGCATTCTTGGTCATTCCTGTAGTCTTTACATATTTATAGGTCATTACCATTATTCATATGATTTTACTGTTTATTGACCGGGAGGTGTCATGAATGTTCCTCGTCACTACTCCATCGAGGTTAGTCTTGATACTTACTGGGCACCGTCGTGGTGTGCTCATACTACTCTTCTGCACATTTTTGTTGTGCAGATACAGGTACTCCCGTTCAGTTT
>MU673082.1:38846-49988 GCA_026770625.1 Nicotiana glauca
TGGGAGTTTGGCCTTCGCGTTCGTGAAGGTGTTGATGCGAACGCGTAGTGGAGGAAGCTGGATGATCGCGTTCGCGATAGGTGTTGCGCGTTCGCGAAGAAGGAATTTGGGATCAGTGATTTTTGTTGTACGCGTTCGCATGAGGTGAGGTCGCGTTCGCGTGGGTTCTGGTCTTTGGGCATCGCGATCGCGGGTGGCAGGTCGCGTTCGCTTAAGAGAAATTTGAAAATTTAAAATATTGCTCATCGCATTCGCGTGGGTAGTGTCGCGAACGCGAAGAAGGAAAACCTGGGCGGACAGAAGGGTTTTATAACATAACCTCCGCGAACAAAAATCATTTTCCACCATTGTTGAACACATTTTGGAGCTATTAGACGAGGGAGTAAGAGGATTTCAACTAGGTTTCGATTGGAGGTAAGTTTTATGAGCTAATTACGTGATATTATTGAAGAATCATCATCTAAATCTCTGAAAATTGGGTGGAAATTGGAGAAATTAGGGCTTGGATTTTGGTATTGAAAATTTGGAAGTTGAAGGGGCTATTGGACTCCGATTTTGATAAATTTTATATGTACGGACTCGTGGTGAGACGAGGATTCCGAAAATATAAATTTCGTAATTTTTCGAGAAGTGTTCCCGGGGCTCGGGTTTTGCCAACTTTGTGTTTTGGGTGTTTTTCGAGTTCTTTCGATTGGGTTATGTTCCATTAACCTATTTTAATGTATTCCTTGTGGTTTTGATCAGATTTGGCACCCGTGGAGGTTGATTCAAGAGGGAAAGGTTTAGCGGACTAGTCTCGTGGCCGTTTCGAGGTGAGTAATAAATGTGAATGATGACCTGAGGGTTTGAAACCCCGGTATATCACACTATGACACTATATTGAGGCGAGACACGCACTCTACAGCGAGTGTGGGGTCGATTGTGATTGGGGACTATGGCTTAGTCCGCCCGAGTAGTATTGTACTGTGTTGTTGGCTAAAAATGAGTCGGTAAACCTCCTACTTAGATGGTTATGGATATATTTGGGCTGCGTGCCGGTTATTTGGATCCCGTATGGAGTATTATCACTGTTTCTGTGATATATAACATGTTTTCATGATATCAGTCCTGAGCTAAACATTTGTCCTGAAATGACTTGCAAAATTCTAAGGTTTCAAACACCTAGTTGATAATTTCTGATAATTGGAACTAAAACTGGTAAGTTGACTGTGCCTGTGTGGCTTGCATGCATATAGCTGGACTGATAGTGGATCGGGCTGCGCGCCGCAGCGTATGTTACTATGATATTACGCTTGGGCTGTAGGAGCCCCTCCGGAGTCTGAACCCCCGACAGTGAGCGCCGGGGTACCCAAATAGATCGGGCTACGCGCCGTAGAGGTCATGTGCATTGCATTGCATTCATGCATTGATATATTTATCTGCTTTGACTGTTCCTGTTAGCTGTTATTACACTGTTAAACGTGTAGGAGTACTGTTCTTATCATTATTTTGTGCTATATTTTGGGATTTCTTACTGTCAGACATTATACATGTCTATTACCACTGAGTTGGAAGTACTCACTTTACTCCCTGTACCTTGTGTGCAGATCCAGGTACTCCAGGAGCTAGCTGAGCTTACTGCTATTCGTCAGACGGAGTTGTCGAGGTAGATGCCTGACGTCCGCAGGACCCGACTTCTCTCCTATTTTCTGTTATTTGACTTTTCCGCGTACTTCAGACTATGTTGTTTTACAGTATATTTACGCTATTATGGTAGAGGCTCTAGACTCATGACCCTCAGGTCTTTGGGAGGTTGTTCAGTATCGTTGATTTTTTTTTTGGATTATGCCTATCTATCAGTTATATATATTTGGTTTCAATGTTGTTAATGATTTTCAAAGAAATGGTTTTGATCTTTATGCTCGGGTTGAGAGTGAAATTGGTCGGGCTTGCCTAGCAGTTGTGTTGGGCACCATCACGACCGGGTTTGGGGTCTTTGACAGAAATATAAAGTGAGAACATATCCAGTATTCAGTGTCTTCTTGCTTCATATCAGAAACGAAGAAGAGCATCCAATAAAAGATGATTTGATTTTTCCTGAACACCTGTTTATCAATCCCAATGGTAATAGTAGTGCATTTAATAAGAGAAATATTTCAATCACTAGATTAAAACGCAATTTTTGCAAATCAGACGATAGAATTAAAAAGATATCTTAGCTAGCAGAAATAAATATGTTGATTAACTAAATAAAAGATTAATTGCAAAATTTAATAATAAAAATAAAATATTTTTCAGTTTTTGGCTTAGCAGAAAATGATACCAATAATTACTACCAAGAAGAATACTCAAATACTTTTATACCAAATGACCGTCTACCATACATGTTTGTTGTCAAGTTTATTGTTTCTTACGTATGTTAGTATCACTGTATATATAATAGACTAAGTTAAAATTGATCTTCCGTTGTATATAGGTTAATTTTTTAAAAAAATATGTCCGTCATGCTACTGAAAAACTTAAAAACACCAAATAGCTTATTTAATAGCACACAGATGGTATATAGAAGTTTTGACAACAACGTCATACATGCAAAAATTATGATACTGGTCAATGTGCTTCTAAGTATATTCTTATCTCTGAATTCAACTTTCGTATTCCGAAACTAAGGAATGTCCTTTTAAATTTGTGTGAAAATAATTTTTAGTATGCTTGTGTTTTGCAAATATAACAGATAAGCACAAGGACAAACATCCTAAACATTGAACTATTTTTACCGCAATATGTTTACTTGTACGAACAACTGTATATTGCACTTTCAAGAGGGATATCAAGATTGACAACTAGAGTTTTGGTTAAGACAAAGCAACCAAAGAATTAGGAGGAAATATACACACACAAAATATTGTCCACAAAGAAGTGTTCGTGAAAATACCGTCACATTAAATACTTTAGACTATAATACATAATTATCTAACTAACATGACAAAATTGATCATTTGTGTAAGTTTTGATGATGTATTTTTTTTTTAAAATTTATTTATTATGCTAATGTTATAATATCTTTCGGTATTTAAATGATTATTGTATTATTATACATGAAATTTCTCTTATTAATTATTTTTTTGCTCCTTCATATAAATAAATAAATTTCACGTGTCATTATTAACGTGCAACGCACGTTTATAGATACCAGTCTTCTGAAAAATGCAATTATGTCAAAAATCATAATTATGCTACAATTGAATGAGAATTGTGATATAAAAATTTAATGTACCAAGTTTGTAGATATTTTGTAGATAAATTGTAGATTATTTGTATTCTAATTGTAGATGCTTTGTTTTCTATTTTCACAAATAAAAAACGACTAAAACTTCTATAAATCTTCTGCAAAGAATGCAATTATGTCGGAAATTCTAATTAAACTACAATCGAATGAGAATTGGGATATTAAAATTCAACATACCCAGTTTGTAGATATTTTGTAGATTATTTGTATTATGATTATAGATGCATTATTTTCTGTTTTCACAAATCCAAAACGACTAAAACTTCAACAAAATCTTCTGCAAAAAACATAATTATGTCGAAAAATACCAATTAAGCTACAATTGAGTGGGAATTGGGATATTAACCTTGAAATTTTGGTTAATTGCAGTTCATTTCATCACAATGCACATCATGTGGTACTTTAAAGAGAACTGGTTTTTCTTTCCTATCACGCACCAGAAAATATTTGAAGCAATTGTTACTTTGCTCGAGGACAAATGATGTTGACATTGTAATTTGAGAATGGGACATTCAGTAAATGCTTCGTGATCTCAATGTGAATGAACTCTAAATTGACTAGAATGTAAATTGTAAATTACAAATATTTAAAATATCTTATGTGATCCAGTAATTGAGTTAGTTGCTCATTCATTTTCAAAGTTCATGTACATGCCTTTGTTTGCACGCACTTATTACATGTTCAAAAAAAAGAATGTCCTGAATACAAAATTATGAAGTAAAAGGTTGTTTAGAGTAGACTACAGAGAGGTTGACATCTTGCACTACTCAGAATAATGTGTTGAGGGCACAGGAAATAGAGTTAATATATAGGTTAAAATCTCCGAACGATTTGATTAATCATAGTGGTTTGAGAGAGAGAAACGTGAGAGGGGTGGGATATACGGTACCTTGAATTAAGGAGGGATATACGATGTATTAATTGTACCCTTAAAATACACTATGGTATAGAATTGGTAATTTGGTATAATAAATGTAATTATATCAAACCTTAAACATTAAGGGTAATAAGGCTTCCTATATGGTATAGAAATGTAAAAATTCCATTATTTAACTGCCTATTTGAGCCCATTAAATACTTCTCAAAAGAATGTCCTTAAAGCCCAGATGTTTTTATTATTTCAGCAAACTTTCCATTCGAAATTCATATCCACAAATCACAATGGATCATGATACCAACTTCCTAAGGAAATCCCAAGAAAAATTGTTTACTAATTGTATATTAACACTCAAAATCTCGAAGAATTAATCAGTCTCTCATCCAACTACTTAAATTAAAAATAGCTGGTGAATATTTTATGTACAATCTATGTATATGGTTAGAAAAAGTAAACAATGAATATGACCAGATATTTGAGTAAAGATCCCAAAAATGTATCGTGTTGAGACAACTAAATAAGGTCAAACAATCGAACTCAAAAAGCTTCAGACGAATTGTATAGCTTTGAGAGGGTTTGGAAGGAGTTCTGCCAAATAAAACTAGGGGTGGACATAGTTTGGCAAAGCCGAAATCCGAATTTTTTGCATTTTTGTTTGGCTTTCCGATTATAGATTGGATATCGAACTTAACATTTAAATGTTTTGGATTTCGGATAAGATATTGGATTTGGTACTTAAGAATTTTGGATATCTGACAATTTAAAATTTTTATACTTTATATTTAGTCCATTAGCCATATGTCAATAGTAATAAGTCCAATATCCTATCCATTAGATATTATCTCATATATTCAACATTAATTACTAAGTTACTGTCAATATATTTTCTATTTGAACATAGTTTTACTATTGCTACCTCTCATCAGCCTTATTAACGTCTTTGTTGTATTCCTTAATAATGATTTCATTACTTGAATACTTTATTTGGATGATTGCAATGAGAATGAGGAACTTTTTAGGTAATTTAACATGAATACTTTATTTGGATGTTCATTTTTGTAAGAAGAAGAAATATCTAAACTTATAGACTCAAAACCGAAATATCCAAATTGATTAATCAAAAATCAAACTAAAAAGTTCCTATCAAATCCGAGCTTATTTTGATTGGATTTGGATTTTCATTTATGTAATCCAAAAATCAAACATCCAAGCTAAAATTTTAATATTTAATTCGAACTGTCCAAACTCCCACCCCTAAATAAAACTTGGTATTCAATAATTAATGCCACAAACACTACTAGAAATCCGGTAATTACCGACCAAAAAAACCGACCAACTTTAGTCGGTTATGGTCAATTACCAACTAAAATGCGGCAACATACGCTTGGTCGTTATTTTGATGGTCGTTTTAATATACCGACCAATGTTGGTCGGTAATTTTCTCACTATCAAGAGATAACTTTCAAGTATTTGGGCATATACCACCTATTTTGGCAGAAAATGCTTGTTTTGGTAGCTACACCACCTGCCAACATATACCAATACAACATCAACAGTAGAACAACAACACAACAATAACAACAACAACAAATTAAAGTTCAATTAAACATAACAATCCAAAACCAAGTTAAAACTAATTACAACAAGTTCAAAACTAGTTCTATTTGTCTAGTTCAAAGTAAATAAAAGTCAAAGGGTGTTTTGTGCAACATCTTTTTCACCGTCTGATGAACTTTCATCTATAAGACGGTATAGAGAAGGGTCTTGTGGGGGATGGGAAGAACGGCCACGGGGAGGAAGGGAGGAACGATCACGAGCATGATGCGAGGAACAATCACGTGGAGGTCGAACCTCTGGCAATGACTCACGAGACCGGGGCTGATATTAGGCTATATGGATGATATTTACACCTTAATATTACCATGCTTTATTTTTGTTTTATAGGCGAATTGATAACAAAATGCTCTAATTGGTGTTCTTTTGCTTCGTAGGGAATAATCTAAGTTAGGAAGCACTAAGAAGTGTTTTGGAGTCGATAATGTAAAGAAAAAGGCCAATCAAGAAGCACACAAGCATAAAGAAGCAAAAATGGACTGAGGTGAAATCCACCACGACCGCGATTGGACCGCGGCAGACAACTAACGTGAGGCAGAATGTTTAGCCTTCACCGCGGTCACGCCGCAGCCGTGGTTAACTGTGCAATTGCCAAAAAATTTGGGAACCAAAGTGTAACTCGGGGAAAACTTATTCCAAACCCTTATAAACTCTAGAAGCTCGCCCAAGACATTATTAAACTTGTTTTTAGACTACTTTGGAGGCAAGAACAAGTGTGAGAAGATCAACCAAACATTAGAGTTTTTCTATCTCCTTTTAATTCTTGCAATTATACATTATGAACAACTTTGTAGTTTTATCTTATTTTGTTATGAGTAGCTAAACAATTATCTAGGGTTGATGGAACCAATTGTTGGTTGAAGTTTTGACTCAACTTGTTATAATCGAGTCGGATTTATTATATGATTATTCAACTACATTTTGTATGGTGATTAAGAATGGGCCCTTGATTAATCGTGTCTAATTACATCCTATTTGCTTGAGAAAGAATACTAGGTTAGACTGTTGTTGGAACAACATCACTTTTGGGTAATTGAAGAGATTCATTACTTGAACTTAAAAGTGAGCCTAGAGATAACAAAGCTTTGTTAGGATAAATTAGAGCTGCATTGTTAGGATAAATTAGAGCTGCACATAGTGTCAGTTATAGTAGTTCGAGAGAATGCTCTAGTAAATTATCGTAGTTGATCGAGAGATAATTATGATAACCCATAGCTCATAATCCTCATAGAGTAATATGATGAAATTATAGCAAAAATAGTCAAGACCTAAACTAGCAATTGGGGAAATCACTGCCCTAGACCTTTTTAACGTTGAATTATCTTTAATCTGGCATATTGTTAAGTTGATAATAGCATTGCCAAAGAGTTGTAATAGATAGGTTAGTTCCATGAGGATTCGACTCCGGACTTAAAACCGGATTATATTTGCAACGACCGCTTTGTCTTTTAGAAGGCAAAGTTGGGCGTGATCAAATTTTGGCGTCATTGCTAGGGAACTAACAATATTATTTATTACAACTTAGAAGTAGTGTTAGAATTATTAGTTTAGATCAATTTTCGAAGGTGTTAAACAATTTTTTCATTGAAATTCTCACGTTTGAACTCTTGTGGAATTCGGGTGTATGCATAGAAATTCTTCGAGGACTGGAGAACTGCTTGAAGGACTCATAGGCCCCGAGAAAACATTCAGGGCATTAAACCATGCTAGAAAGAGGATTCAACAATCACAACAACCACACCAGCTTGAAATTGACATGGTTGACGTAGAAAACGTTAATAGAAACATTGTGGATGAGCTAGCTGCCCCAAACATCAGAGTAGTGGCACCTCTTGTGCCAGAAGCTGCACTTTATAATTGGGCACAACCTACAACTGACAACCTGGCTACTGCTATAGTTATGCCCCCAATTTAAGCGGAGACATTCCAGATCACCACAACATGCTGCATTTTCTGCAGAATAAGGGATTGTTCTCCGGGTCACACATTGAAGACCCTCAACAACACTTGAAATTTTTTTGTCAATTTGTATGACCCAAAGGCAGCCTAATGTGACCCCGGAAGCTATCAAGATGTTACTTTTCCCGTTCTCTGTGACTGGGGAAGCTCAGACTTGGTTGAATTTGCTCCCTATAAATTCCATTGTCACCTGGGAGGAATTAGTCAAGAAGTTCCTAAATAAGTTCTACCTGCCCAATAAGACTGCAAGGCAGATTGATGAATATTGCAGCACAAGCACCAGCCGACTGAGACCTTGCAGGAAACTTGGGAAAGATTCAAAGGGATGCTAGTGAAGTGTCCTCACCATTGTATTTCAGACCAGATGCTCGGCCAGAGGTTCTATATGGGTTAGCTGACAATCTAAAGGCCAATGTGGATGCTTCAGCTGGAGGTGCATTTTTGAGTAATACATTCACCGAGTGCAAAGTCCTTCTTGTCAAGATGTCCCAGAATTTAGGATGGATGACTAGAGGTACAAAACTTGCACCCATAGTGCATTCAGTTCCTCTTGACCCAAATAATTCGCATGCAAAGAATAAAGCCACATTCATGACTCAGATGAGTATATTGACAAAGAAGATTGATGGGATGGGTACAAAGCAAGTGCATATTGTTGACACAACAAATGGAGAACTGTGTACACCCTGTTTTAATCAGTCTTATGTGTGTTCATGGAGTGGAGAAGGTGAAAATCAAGGGGTAAGAGAAGATATGAATTACGTCAACAACTTTGGGGGTAAAAGACAAGGAGGACAACAGTGGAGACCGACACCAAATCAGCAATACAAACCAAACATGCCATAGCTTGGAGGTATGCAACCCCAAGGCCAAATGGTGCCAGTACATATGAGAGACAAACAAAATAATGTCCACCCCTTAAAAAGGCAATCCAAGAAATTCCAGCCAACCTACAGTAACCTCAACAAGCATCAATTGGGACTAACAATTGCCCTCAATACGAATGCATCATTAACACATTTTAAGCTTTTGAAAACTATGGATCAAGTGTGACACAAGAGCATCAAGGGTTGACTTATTTCATCAAAGAGCTTTTCTGAAATACCTTGGTCATTGTGGGACCCACACTCACACATCCTCAACTCTCCCTAAGTGAACCTCACCTTTTAGAGTAATGACACACAAACCGAGGTTGATGGACTTTCACTCATTTCTCTCACAAAGAAGGTCACAAGTCTAGTTCTAGGTACCATATGCTTGCCCCTTATGTAAGTATCCACTAATGTAGGTTCCCTTCAACTCAAGATCATATAAGGCTTTTGTGGAGTCATTGTAAAGGCTTTTGGGTAAGGGTAGGATATGTTTTTGTTCAAGTGGGTTCAATCTTCCCTTAAGCACTTCTTTTGTTTCATTTTGGCACACTTTCTTGGCTCATTAAAGTATTCACTCATTTTTCAAGGGGTTAGAGAGACACACTGTCACTCTTTCTTATGCAATTCAACACATTTCTCCTTTTTTTCTACTTTTTCCACATCCCTTTTCACTTTTGCTTTCTTTGAATCCCCTTTTTGTTCCTCTTCACATTGGTCTTTCGTTTTGTCTTTTCCTTTCTTTCTTTTTCATTGCCTTCCTTTTCTTTTTCTTTTGTGCCTTTTACCACATTGTTTCCTTTCTTGATTCCCCCCCAAGCTTAGACATTTGTCATTTGCTCAAGGGAAGATTTGGGTGCAAAGAGAGGGTCTCATTAAAAATGGGTACAGGCTTGTAGCTTTGATTCTTGAAAGAAAAAAGTTTAAGGCTTAAAAGGGTTAATGTGACGACCCGACCCGTCGTCTTATGAGTTACCGCCCTGTTTTCCCCACAATATGCTTC
This sequence comes from Nicotiana glauca, assembly GCA_026770625.1. Classification (NCBI taxonomy): domain Eukaryota; kingdom Viridiplantae; phylum Streptophyta; class Magnoliopsida; order Solanales; family Solanaceae; genus Nicotiana; species Nicotiana glauca. Next base: position 48,437 of record MU673082.1, read on the forward strand.
TCTATGTTTCAATATCAGTATTTAAGGTGATCGGGTAGAATTGGATTGGTTTTAAATGAAAATGAGGCACTTAACCTCTTAAAGGGAAGCTTGTTTTGAAAAAGTCAACCGGAAGTTGACTAATCTGTTATAGGGATCGGATGTGAATTTGAGTTATTTGGTTAGCTCCGGGGGATGATTTGTGACTTAGGAGCGCGATCGGAATTGAATTTGGAGGTCCGGTGTAGAGTTAGGCTTGAATTGACGAAGTTTGAGTTTTGGCGAATTCCGGTTGATAGGTGAGATTTTGAACCAAGGGTCGGAATGAAATTTTGAGAATTGCCGTAGCTTTGTTAGGTGATTTTGGATATGTGTGCAAAATTTTAGGTCATTCGGACATCGTTTGGTCGGGTTTTTGATCGAATACAAGTTTCGGAAGTTTTGGTTGAACATAGATTTGATTTGAGGAAATTTGATGGTTTTAGTGTTGTTGGATGTGTTTTTATGATAGTAACAAGTTTGTATGATGTTTTAGGAGGTGTTGGCATTTTTGGTTGAGGTCCCGGGGGCCTCGGGGTGATTTCGGATGGCTAACGGGAACTTTTGAAGTTGGAAAATTTCATAATAGACGAAATTGTAAATGAGTGTGCACAAGACCTCACTTTAAACGATCATATCTCCTATTATATAAGGATTTGTGTGTCCCACAACCTATCCAATTAAATCCCTTTGAGTGTAGTTTCTAACACAATAAACCGTTCGTCATTTGAAGATGTATACCGAAAGTTATGATCATTTTACTGGGCATGTGTCAGTAGCGCGGCCTTAGCGCGGGAGCGCTAGTAGCCCGCGCTAATTGAGTTATCTTCTGCCTCACTAGCGCGGGATTAGCGTGGGCGCGCTAGTAGCAGGCCCCTAAATACCCAAGACCGGGTATAGAGAGTTCCCAAGTCATTTTTGGAGCAATGGCTTGCTCTCTCAAGAGGAATCCGTCCCACCCTTCATTTCTATGATCCAAGGTAAGATTTTTGGAGTATTTTGAGTTGATTACTACTTCTAAACACTTATATTAACATGGATTGATCTTTAAAATCCATAGATTTTCAAGAAATTCATTTAATAACTCAAAGGAGGGTTTTGCAAGATTTCTTCCAAAAGGTAAATCCTACACCTTAGACTTATATATATGGATATATTATGGGAATATGAGTATGAATAAAGTATTACAACTTATGGTATAGTGATTGGAGACCATAAATTCCCAATTTAAATACATGGACATGGTAGGGATTTAAATATGTATATCTGATGGAATTTATTTGGTTTGGGTGTGAATGGTTGATCACACACGTGATGTTAGGAGTATAAATTGCTAAAGAATGATAGTGAGATGAATTGTTGGTTAATGGTGATAGTTAGAGGAACCAATACTATAGTCATGAGGTGTAAATATCTATGCCTACAAGATGTTTGATAATATGCCTAAATGGCATAAGTTATGGAATTTATTACCAATATTGGCCCTATTGAATGTTGTATTGTAGATTGAAGTTACATAACTGTATTGGATCAT
>MU673082.1:59731-81952 GCA_026770625.1 Nicotiana glauca
AGATCTTCTCCCTTATTTTATGTTGTTCCTGTTACTTTCAGACTTTGTTCCTATTTCCGGACTTGTAGTACTTTAGTGAACTCTGTAGTAGCTCATGACTAGTGACACCCCGATGTCGGGCTGTGACGGGATGGTTCCCTATTGTTATCGTTGTTTTCCACACTTTTGATTATGCTAATCATGTTTTAGTTTTATAATTGTTAAATAATTGTTAAAAGGAGGCATTTGTTTTGTTGGCTGGCCTTGTCTTCACGGGAGGTGCCATCACGACCGGGTTTGGAATTTGGGTCGTGACAGTTAACTAGGGAATCATTTCATTGGTAGGTTATGGAATTGTTCAACTTAGCATTTGGATCAAGGAGAGCCTATAATCACTTCTCAAGTCAAATTTGACCTAGGATTTTGCCTCAACAAACATTCGGGGCAAGTTCTAGACCTTCGGCTCGGGACTTGGACTCCCAGTTCTAATTCTCACCACACACTCAAGGATTGCTAAAGACATCGAGTTGAGGGCCCACAATGACCTTAGTTACGATTCAAGTGCACAGTGGTCCAACACGACCACAAGATGATTGTTTAGTCAACACAAGAGCCTCAAGGCCACGACTTTCACCATGCTAAACACAACATTATGTATTTGACCATGGGATCAAAGGCAAATGTGTTAGGCCTAAGTGAAGCTTTGCCTGAGGTAACCTTAACTACGAATTATCAAAATCAAAAGAAGAAAATCAAAAACGGACTCAAACCCTTAAGAAGGTTGTCACGCCATCTATCATAGGGAAGAGCCACCTGGTTCTCACAATACTCTACCCTTGGAAAGAACCGTGACATTAAGAAAACCAAGGGCTTATTGAAAATGCCAAAACCAAAACAAAATGCTACGGGCCTAACTACGAAGCTAAAAACGAATTTTTTTTATAACAAAAATAGAAAAACCAAATGAATATGTACAATAGGGGAGTAGAATATACAACGGGGGATGAATATATGCATAAAGTAGAGAAATAGCCAAAATGAGAAATTATATACAGGCCAACTATCAAATCTAATAATCTTAAAGTAAAAATCAAATATATACAGTCATCCAAGTGTATCAAATAAAAAAACAGTAGGGCGCACCCCCACGAATAAGAGCTGGCATTGTCCCCAATGCCAACTACCAAAATAAGCATAAAATCATATAAAGGATATAGAATGGCTCCCTAAGCCTGATCCGTCTGCATGGGCTGCTCAATGGTCCCCTGGTCCTCTGTATTGGCAGGAACCTCAGACTGGTCCCCGACTTGCTGCTGCTCTGCTGTTGGGACAGGGGCCAGGTCATGGACTGGCTAAACCTCTGGTGCAACACTGGAAGGACCTTCCTGAACCTGTGCTACCTTGATCACTACACCCTCAGTGCTAGGAAGCTTCCTCTTCTTCCTTTGGTGCCTAGGCTCCTTCTCCTGCTGTGGCTGCGGTGCTACTGGATCAAGGGCTGAATCCCCAAATAGCAAGTCTAAAGGCATCTGGTCTGCCAATAGCTTGTCAACATCAACTCGAAGCTTCTTCACCGACTCTTTCGACGCCCTTGACTTTCTCATCTTCTTATGTTCCTTGGCAAGCTCCTTCAAAGCCTTACCATGCGAATCTACCGCCTTAGTCAAGGTGGCCCGAGTCTCTAAAATCTTCTCCTGGTTGGTCAGGAGCTTCTTCAATGTCTTCTCAATAGAAGGAGGAATCTCAACAGTGGCTGGTGCTGATTGGGCCTCAACTATAGTAGCCAAGGTGGACAACTTGGATGTCGCAGCTGATATCCAGTTCTTTAGACTGGCTAAAGACTGACTGAGCTGGTGGGTAGTGAACCGATGAGTCGTTGATGAAGGGGCTGCTAGGTCAGCTGAAGTAGAAGGGCTAGCAACTGAAGAAGGGCCTGGGGGCAAGGTTTCACTGGTAGTAGGAGCAGGAATGATGGATGGACCAGTAGAGGGCTTTACCACAACTGGCTCTTCAGACTGGCCAGGTGGGGCAGAGGTGGGTGGCTGGTACTTCTTTGACTTTGGGTTGTCCGAACCCAACTGGCTATACCATGAGTAGGGGGCCACCGGCTTGGCCTTAACATCAAACGTTTCCTCTTGACCTTCAAATCCCTAAAGTACATAGACAGGGTGTTAGGGAAAAGGTAGTTTGTGTTGGTCTCTTGTCCGACAGTAGAAATCACCCTCGAGATGATGTTACCCACATTGATAGGTAGCCCGACCATGATGGATGCCACAAGAACAGCCCGGGCAAGCGGAATATAGTGATCATGGGTAGCAGGATCAAGCCTACTACAAACAAAGGTCAACCAACCTTTAGCTTCAAAACTGAAGGTGTTCCGTAGAATCTTCTCCCTCAGTTTAAACCATTTTGGAATAGTGCCCGGGGCTGCCAAGTACTCGGCCAACCAAGGATGCACTTCTTCACCCATTTCCAGCTTAGCTAAATACTCCGATTCATCCTCCTCCTTGAACCCCAAGTAGTCATTCAACGACTGCCCATCAAACATTGCCATTTTGTCTCTCACCTTCGTCGCCTTCGTGTCCTTAACTATATGAGAAACATTGCAATAGAACTCTTTTACCATATGCTCATTTGCATCAATACATCTCTCCTTGAAGAAGCTCCAACTATCTCTAGTACGGAATTGCTTTTGCACCTTTGGGTTGAGAGGTACAAGATCTTTGTTAATGAATGTTCTCTACGGAATCAACTTCCTCACGGGCCATAACTCTCTAAATTTTTGGAATGTCAACTCACTAACAAATCTGTCTGCCCAGGCTTCAGGTTTTCTGGTTTGATCAACTCCCCTGACTTGAGGCTCACCCTCATCACCATATCCTGCACTCTCCCCAGATAATAAAGCTGTGGGAAAGGTGGAGTATTGTGCATTACTTCTTGCTATGGACTCATCAGATGAATCCGAGACTACATTAACCGGCCTTTTGAATGAGGGTGAAGGTGGAAGAGTGTCATGCAATTAGAGTGGGTCAGTGATGTGAGTAGGGGCAGACTCTGAGGTGATGCTCCGGGATGGTGCATACTCACTCCCCGAAGAGTGAGAGATAGCCTTATCAGCAGCCCGTATCAGCTTACGGGTCTTTTTGATGTTTTTTTGAGCCTGGGGAGTGAGTTTAACAATTTGTTTTCCCTTACTCCCTCGGAGGCACCACCTCTCACGGGTTGTTGTGGTTGTTTACCGCCTCGTTTTTAAACCATGATATGCAAAAAATCCACGTCTAACATTGTTAGTTTAAGCACATGCAGTGAATTGGATGAATAGGACTAGAGGGGAATACAGTTAATTTCATGACACAGAAACAATATAGCAGAACAGAGGTGCGCGGACCGAGCAAAAAAGTCATGCGGTCGTGCTGGTGTAGCGCAGACCGCGTAAAATAGGTGCGCGGCCGCACTGAGCAACTATCCCAAAACAAGCCTCTCTAAATCACCCAACGCGGTCCGTACTGATATGGACCGCAGCCGCGTTAGGCTAGTGCATACCGCGCAAAAATGTGATGCGGCCGCACTGGTAACAAGTAAGCATACACAGAAAAAGTGACGCGAACCGCGCAGAAATGACGTGCGACCGTGCTGGGCCAAGGATTTTAACTGAGTTAGGGTTTTGCATCTGAGTCCATTTTTGATCAATTTTTGGGTTCTAGTTGTCCCTACTCAATTATCCATATAGTAATTCATGCCCAGTGTTCAAAACTAACACAAAAAACTAACCTAATGATTAAAACTAAGAAAAATGGGAAGAAATAGGAAGTTATACTACTGGGAAGCAGACAAAATAAATAAAAATTAAACCTATGAATGAAATTTGCAAGAATTGTTACCAGGAATTGTGAAGAATCAACTACTTGTTGCAAAGGTATCAGATGAATAGTAAAAATTAGGCTCAGGAAGTCAAAGTACGAAAAGGGTAAAATGAAGCCTTGGGTCTCTATTTATAGAAAAACTATGGGACCCCCTTCTTACCTACTAGTGCGGCCGCACAAAAATGGCCGCGGACCGCGCTGGATTTAAATCCTTCGCCTTGAACTGAGCTTCCCACGTGGACCACACTGTTATGCTACGCGGCCGTGTGAGAAACTTCAGAGAGTTGAATTATTTGGTTTTACCAGCGCAGACCGCACAGAAATGTAACGCGGCCGCGCTGATTACTTCAGAGAGTTGGACACCATTGCACAAGCCAGCGTGGACCGCACTGTTGTGTAGCGCGATCGCGCTGGCAAACTTCAGAGACTTAACATTTTGTGCTTTTGTTGTGCACTGCTTCAACATTATCCCTGCAATATCTCGCAAACCATTAGCTCAAAAATCCTAGTCTACAAATAAAATCAAAGAAATAGAAAAAGACATGAGTTGCCTCCCAAGAAGCGCCTGATTTAACGTCACGACACGGCGCATGTTACCATCATATCACTTCAAATGAATGAGTTCCACCACGTGGCTGTCATCAAAATTTCCCAAATAATGCTTGACACGATGCCCATTGACCCAGAATACTTCACCATTCTTGTTTTTGAGATCAAGAGCACCAAAAGGAGTCACAAATACCACTTCAGAAGGACCACTCCATTTAGATTTGAGCTTCCCCGGGAATAACCTTAACCGGGAATTGAAAAGAAGAACCATGTCGCCCACCTTGAATTCTTTACCCCGAGTATATTTGTCGTGAAGGTACTTTATCTTGTCCTTATACAAGGACGAGCTGGAGTAGGCATGAAATCTAAACTCATCAAGTTCATTCAATTGCTCCACTCGGAGATTGACTACAACATCCCATTCCAAGTTCAATTTCCTCAACGCCCACATCGGCTTGTGTTCTAATTCCACTGGAAGATGGAAAGCCTTACCAAATACCAACCGATATGGAGACATACCAATTGGAGTCTTGTAAGCTGTCCGATAAGCCCAAAGAGCATCATCCAATTTCTTCGACCAATCAGTCCTATTAGCATTTACCGTTTTGGACAAAATACTCTTTATTTCCCGATTTGAGATTCCACTTGACCGCTAGCTTATGGATGATAGGGGGTGGTCACTTTGTGGTTAACTCCATATTTAGCAAGCAATGAGTTGAAAACTTTGTTGCAAAAATGGGACCCCCATCACTAATGATAGCACGAGGGGTGCCAAACCTAATGAAGATACTCTTTTTCAAGAACGCCACGACACTTCCAGCTTCACTGTTGGGTAGGGCCATAGCTTCAACCCACTTTGAAACATAGTCCACCGCCACAAGAATATACATGTTCCCACAAGAGCTCACGAACGGGCCCATGAAATCAATGACCCAAACATAAAAAATATCCACCTCAAGAATTGTATTGAGAGGCATTTCATCCCTCTTTGAAATCCCGCCGGCTCGTTGGCATGCATCACATTTCTTCACCAAGTCGCTAGCATCTTTAAACAACGTCGGCCAATAGAAGCCGCAACTCAAAACCTTTGACGTCGTCCTCACCCCCCATGATGGCCACCATAGGGAGAAGAGTGACAAGCCTCCAATATGTCCATTTGTTCACTTTTTGGTACACATCTTCTTATCACCCCGCCCGTACAAATTTTAAACAAATACGGATCATCCCAATAAAAATCCAAGATATCCCGCTTGATTTTCTTCCTTTGGTTGGAAGAGAGCTCACACGGTACATTACTGGTCACAATGAAGTTGGCGATGTCCGTGAACCAAGGTATGTCACACATAGAAACAGAAAGAAGCTGCTCGTCGGGGAAAGTATCATTTATCTTAACACCATTGCACGGTCTCCCCTTTTCCTCTAGCCGGGACAAATGGTCCGCAATTTGATTCTCGCTTCCCTTCCTATCCACAATCTCTAGATCAAATTCCTGAAGGAGTAGCACCCATCTCATCAACCTTGCTTTCGAATCCTTCTTTGTCATCAAATACTGGATGGCTGCATGGTCCGTGTGTATGATCACATTTGCCCCCATAAGATAAGGTCGAAATTTCTCCCTCGCAAACACAATAGCCAATAGCTATTTTTCCGTCACCATGTAGTTTCTTTGGGCCTCATTCATCATTTTGCTAGCATAATACACATGATGGAACATTTTATTGATCCTTTGGCCTAGCACCGCACCTACCGCCACATCACTCGCATCGCACATAAGTTCAAAGGGCAATTCCCAATTAGGTGCGGTGATGATAGGAGTTGTGGTCAACTTGTGTCTCAATATCTGAAAAGACTCCATGCACTTCTCATCAAAGACAAACTTGACATCCTTCTCCAACAATTTGCAAAGCGGGTTCACAATTTTCAAGAAGTTTAATGAATCGCCGGTAGAACCCGACATGACCAAGAAAACTCCTCACCCCTTTGACAGAAGTAGAGGGAGGGAGCCTTGAGATAACCTCAATTTTTGCCTTATCAACTTCAATTCCATGTTTTGAGATTTTGTGACCCAATACAATTCCCTCTTGCACCGTAAAGTGACATTTTTCCCAGTTGAGCACAAGATTGGTTTCTTCATATCTTTCCAACACCCTATCCAAGTTTACTAGACATTCCTCAAATGAATCCCCCACCACGCTGAAATCATCCATGAAGACCTCCAAGATATCCTCCACCATGCCGGTGAAAATTGCCATCATACACATTTGGAAGGTCGCTGGGGCATTACAAAGTCCAAATGGCATTCTCGAGAAAGCGAATGTGCCATAAGGACATGTAAAGTTTTTCTTCTCCTAATCCTCCGAGGCAATGAGAATTTGATTGTACCCCGAGTAGCCATCTAGAAAACAATAAAAGACCCGGACCGCAAGACGATCGAGCATTTGGTCCAAGAATGGTAGTGGGAAATGATCTTTTCTTGTTACCTTGTTAAGCTTTCTATAGTCTATACACACTCTCCATCCCGTAACCGTCCGGGTAGGAATCAACTCATTGTTGGCATTAGTAACGACCGTCATTCCACCCTCTTTGGCACACATTGGACCGGAGAGGTCCATAAACTATCTGAGATTGGGTAAACCACACCGGGGTCCAATCACTTGATAACCTCTTTCTTTACCACCTCTTGCATAGCCTCATTTAATCTTCTTTAATGTTCAAGAGACGGCCTTGCATCCTCCTCCAAAATGGTCTTGTGCATGCAAAATGTGGGGCTTATCCCCCAAATATCCACCAATGTCCATCCAATCGCCTTTTTGCGCTTTTGAAGAACCGCCAAAGTGGCTTCAACCTGCATGTTAGTTAGGCACGAGGAAAGAATAATGGGTAAAGTAGAATTTGAACCCAAAAACTCATATCTGAGGTGTGGAGGAAGTGGCTTCAACTCCAACACCGATGGCTCCTCAATGGATGGCTTGGTTGGAGGGGTTTTGCGATTCTCTAGATCCAAAGATAGCTTCCTAGGCTCATATGAATATAAACCCATGCCATGCAATGCATTCACACACTCCACTCTACTGGCATCAACATCGACATCCATGTTAAGAAGCACGGACTCAAGAGGATCTTCAACATTCATCAATGCACTTGTGTCATCCACTATCACGGCTGTGACAATGTCCATAAATGAACATATCTCCATGCTATTGGGTTGCCTCATTGATTTGCATACATGAAATACCACTTTCTCATCACCCACACGGAATGTTAACTCCCCAGCTTCAACATCTACCAATGCCTTCCCTGTAGCTAGGAAAGGTCTTCCAAGAATGATTGGCACCTCAAAATCCACCTCGCAGTCCAATATCGCAAAATCCGCCGGCAATATGAACTTATCAACATGAATAAGGACATCATCAATTATGCCCAAGAGACGCTTCATTGATCGGTCCGCCATTTGAAGTCGCATGGAAATTGGTCTAGGTTGACCAATCCCTAGGGTCTTGAAAATCGAATAGGGCATACTAGCCCCCAAGTCACACAAGGCTTTAGCAAACTCCGCACTACCAATAGTGCAAGGAATAGTGAAAGCTCCGGGATCCTCGAGTTTTGGGGCCATAGAATGAACAATAGAACTCACTTGATGCGTCATCTTGATTGTTTCACACTCTATTGACCTCTTCTTGGTAACCAAATCCTTTATAAATTTTGCGTACCCCGGCATTTGTTCAAGGGCTTCTACTAATGGCACATTTATAGTAAGACTCTTCATCATTTCAATGAACTTCATGAATTGGTTGTCTCCTTTTTGCTTTGCTAGCCTTTGAGGGTAAGGTGAAGGGTGCCTTGGTTTTGGGCACCACCGGCTCGTGCATATCAATCACGTGTTCCCTAGATAGGTTCACGGCCTTTTGTGTCTCCTCCTCAACATCATTAATATCAATCCACACATCGTCATTCACATTGGGTTCCACTACATCTTCAACCACCAAAGGCATATCATCATCACGCAACTCATATTCATCAACCATAACTTTATTTTCTCTTGAGGCATGCACATCACCGCCTCTTCCACTTCGCGTGGTCACCGCCATCACATGATTGTTGTGCCCACCCTTAGGGTTTACTACCGTGTCACTTGGTAGGGCACCCTTTGGGTGAGTATTTAAAGATTGAGAAATTTGACCAAGTTGCACCTCCAAGTTACGGATGGAAGTGTTGTGTGAAGCCAATTGAGCATCGGAGTCTCGGTTCTTCTTCATCATTTGCTCAAACATAACCTCAATTCTCCCAAAATCATTTCCCGAAGAACTAGACCCTTGAGATTGAAATGGTGGCGGGTTGTTCGGTTGTTGAAACATCGGAGGCCTTTGAAAGCCTTGCCCCCGATTAACTTGACCACCATTGTAGTTCCACCCACTCTTGTTGTTGTTTCCGTTCCAATTTCCACCATTGTTACCTTGATTCCCCCAATTGTTGTTTTGGTTATTTCCATTCCAATTTCCACCATTTTTACCTTGATGATTGCCCTAATTTCCGTGGGGTCGCCATTGTTGATTTTCCTGGTTTTCTCTATTTCCTTGGTAGTTATTAACATATTCACAATCTTCACTTTGCTCATGATAGCACTCGTTCGAATAACCACCTCCATCATCATAGTTATCACAGTTTCCTTGAAGTTGTTTCCCTCTTTGCCTTCTTTTCATCATATTCACTCCTTCCATGGCATTGACTTGGCGCGAGTTTTGAACTTGTTGCAATTGCGCCTTCGCCAATTGGTTCATTATTGTTGTGAGTTCGGCAATGACTTGGCCGTGATCATGCAACTCCTTATGCAAATGTATGACATTAGGGTCACCTTGAGGAACGTTTGCTCGGCTTTGCCACACCGAAGAAGTGTCGGCCATTTCATTAAACACATCACAAGCTTCATTGTACGGGAGCTTCATAAAATTTCCACCCGCCAATTGGTTCACAATACATTGGTTGGTTGTGTTGATGCCCCTATAGGATGTTTGTTGAATCGTCACATCATTCATATCATTATTTGGTCACTCTTTAACCATAGTTCTAAATCTCTCCCATATTTCGTGCAAAGGTTCCGTTGGCTCTTGTTTGAAAGCCAAAATTTCATCACGGAGCGCCGCCATGTGACTTGGAGAAAAGAACTTGGCAATAAATTTATCCCCCAATTCATCCCACGTTGTGATGGAATGATTTGGAAGCCTTTCTAACCAATCCATTGCTTTACCCCGAAGAGATAACGGGAAAAGCCTCAATCTCAAAGCATCCTCTGACACGTTTGTTAGTTTACTCCCCCAGCAAGTATCTACGAACCCCTTCAAGTGCTTGTATGCATTCTGGTCGGAGGCGCCCGTAAAATACCCTCTCTGTTCGAGCAAAGTCAACATAACATTGGTAATTTGAAAATTCCCCGCCCGGATTCGGGGAGGAACTATGGCACTTTCATAACCCTAGTTTGGAAGGATTCTTGGAGCTACTTTTGGTGGAGGCGGAGGAGGGTCTGTTACGTTCTCATTTGCATTGGCATTTGCATTAGCATTTTCATTGGCATTTCGTTCTCTCCTTGGAGCCTGAGGTAATACATCTTCTTGTTCAAGATCCTCAACCTCCTCCCCTGCGACCACGTTGCCAAGTGGGTCATTTTCGTTTAGAGCCATGTCTACCTGATGGATCGACAAAAATACAATTAGTAAAAAGAAGGAAAGAGAAGCAAAACACAAAATTAGCTACACAGATAGTCAACACCGTAAGCTCCCTGACAACGGCACCAAAAAGTTGATTACTGCCAACTCGACCTTACACATTGGTAGGAAAAGCGGGTGCTACAACTTTTACCCGAATAGTGGTATCGGGGTCAATTTTTCCACAGAGAGCTTGGAGTGGAGCTGCGTATCTGTCTAGACTAAGAATTTGTTTGTACTTCTAATTGCACTCCTAATATTTTTGGGTTTTCTTTTATCAACTACTATTATCAACTAAGGATTAAGACTAAATTATGCTAAATGGATGTGTTCTAAGTTGTAATTAAGATATAGAAAGACACTAGGGCTGTGGCATCACCTAGGTAGTTGACTAATGGGTAGAAACTACTAATAATAGATTGACATATTTGGGATCAATGTTATAACCATTGCACAATTGTACCCACTCTCACACCTCTCGATAGAGAGAGCGATTTCGCCCAATTGACTCTCTCGAGACCAATTGGGTAGGCCAATTAGACCAAACAACTAGGGTTCAAGTAGGGTGATTACTCTCTCGAGATTTAACCCATTAATTGGGACTACCATTTCTCATGGGTCCATCCCAATTCCTTGTTGAATTAATTTTGGGGTCATAGACTCTCTCTCTCAAGAAGAGTCAAAACCCAATAAGCTAGAATCAATGTTTGCAACCACCAATCCTTAATTAAAGCATAAAATTAACTCAAATAACAAACACCCAATATCAATCTATCATTAACAAGCAACACCCATCAATTACCCACACTAGGGTTGAGCCACAACCCTAGCTAATGGGTTTAGCTAGACATAATTAAAGAAGAAACAGAAGGAAGAGATGAAGAACTAAGCATATTAATTAATTGCTAAAGTTAAACTACAAGAATCTATGGAAGAATTAATGCTAAAATGCCCAAAATAGGCTAAAACACGGTTCTCACAAGCGCAGCTCTTGTTCAGAATATAAAACATAACCTAAAAATGGTAAAATGTCCTATTTATACCGGGGTAGAAAAACTGGACTAAAATACCCATGCGGGGTCAGTGCGGACCGCACAAAAAGGTAGCGCGGCCGCGTTGGCTCTTGGACTCTTGAACTCTGCTCTCTGAAGTTGGGACCGCAGACCGCACAAAAATGTAGCGCGATCATGGTGTGAAGCTAGCGTGGACCGCATATAAATGGAGCGCGGCCGCATGGACATATTTGGCCAAAAGTCCAACTCTTTGAATCTCATCCACGCGGACCGCGTAGAAATGTAGCGTGTCCGCGTGAGACTTTGTCTAGCAATTGTTGGTCTCTGAGTCTCATTGGCACAGACCGCGTATAAATGGAGCACTGCCGCACAGACTACCCTTGAATTAGCCACTCTCTGAATCTCGTAGCGCGGCCGCGTGGCAAAACAGTGCGGTCCGTGCTAGGCCTTTCTGTTCCTCACTTCACTTGGTCTTTGACACTTGACAGGTTTCACTCCGTTTTGAGACTATCTTTGACATTTGTCATCTTGCCGCCCAAACCTGCAATCAAGCGCAACTTGTAAGCATTTTGGGATTATTTTATGGCAATTTGTAATAAAAGCAATAGCAAGTAGAGGGTATAATCATGTTAAAATCCTAACTTATCAAAAGGCCAATTCGAATTCTTGATGATGTGTTGGTACAAGTGGGGAAGTTTGTGTTCCCTGCAGACTTTGTTATTCTAGATTGTCAGGTAGGCAATTCTTAGCCACTAGGAGAGCACAGATTGATTGTGAAACTGGGGAATTAAAAATGAGGCTGAACAATGAAGAAGTCATGTTCAACAATCCATGAGGAGACCCAGTGAATATGCTAATTGCTCCTTAGTGGAGGCAGTGGATGTGATCCTGCACGAAGATGATGTGACCCTGACTGCTAAAGATCCATTGGAGGCATGCCTAACAAATTTAGAGGAGATGGATGGTAGATGGTTGGCTGAATGGGTCATGGCACTTAAAGGCCAAAAATTCTTGAAAAGGGAACCTCAGTTCGAGTCCCTTGAGTTAGAAAAGAGGGCTACACCACCAGCAAAACCATCAATAGAGGAACCACCCAAACTAGAGCTGAAATAGCTCCTAGCTCACCTCAGGTACATTTTCTTAGGGCCCGATTCTACTTTGCATGTTATTATATCATCTGGTTTGCTAGATGTGCAGGTAGAGCAGCTCCTACAAGTACTACATGAATGTAAGACTGCCATTGGTTGGACCATGGCAGACATAAAGGGTATCAGCCCAGCCTTTTGTATGCACAAGATTCTCTTGGAAGAAGGGAATAAACCTTCTAGAGAACATCAATTAAGGCTGAACCCGAATATGAAAGAGGTGGTGAAAAAGGAAGTGATCAAATGGTTAGATGCGGGAATCATCTTCCCCATCTCTGATAGCAATTGGGTCAGCCCTGTTCAATGTGTGCCGAAGAAGGGAGGAATGAAGGCCGTACAAAATGAGAACAATGAGTTGATCTCGACTAGTACAGTTACGGGATGGCGAATTTGCATGGATTACCCGAAATTGAACACAGCCACCCGGAAGGACCACTTCCCCTGCCATTCATTGACCAAATGTTGGACAGACTGGCCGGGCGATCGCACTTATATTTCTTGGATGGATATTCGGGGTACAATCAGATCTCAGTAGCCCCCGAAGACAGAGAGAAAACATTATTCACTTGTCCGTATGGCATCTTCGCCTTTCGGAGAGTGCCCTTTGGGCTTTGCAATGCACTAGCGACATTTTAATGGTGCATGTTAGCCGTTTTCACAGACATGGTGGAGGACATTATGGAGGTTTTATGGATGATTTCTCCTTGGTGGGGGATTCATTCGAAGACTGTCTTCACAACTTAAGAAGAGTTATCAAAAGATGTGTGGAGACAAATTTAATGTTGAACTGGGAGAAGTGCCATTTTATGGTAAAAGAAGGGATAGTCTCGGGGCATCGAGTGTCCATTAAGGGAATTAAGGTTGACCATGCTAAGGCTGACATGATTGAGAAGTTGCCACCGCCTACTTCAGTCGAGGCGGTGAGAAGTTTCCTTGGGCACGCCGAGTTCTACAGGCGATTCATAAAAAAATTCTCTAAGATTTCTAACCCTTTATGCAAACTCCTTGAAAAGGATCACCCCTTTGTGTTTTCTAATGATTGCAGTTTGGCATTTGAGGAGTTGAAGAAGATATTGGTGACTGTACCGATCATTGTTGCACCCAACTGGGAGCAAGCGTTTGAGCTCATGTGAGATGTAGTGATTATGCTATAGGAGCAGTTTTGGGGCAGCGAAAAGATAAACTGATGCACCTGATTTACTATGAAAGCAGAACGCTAAGCGGTGCACAACTCAATTACACCGTAATGGAAAAAGAGATGTTGGCTATCGTTTTTGCATTCAACAAATTCAGGTCATACTTGATTGGCTCGAAAGTTATTATTTACACTGACCATGTAGCAATTAGGTACATGATAGAAAAAAAGGAGTCAAAGCCATGCTTGATTCGCTGGGTTCTTTTGTTACAAGAATTCGATCTGGAGATACGTGATAGAAAAGGGACAGAGAACCAAGTAGCTAACCACCTCTTAAAGTTGGAAGGAGCTGAAAAGAAGGTAGAGGTTGAGGATATAACAAAGACATTCCCAGATGAACAATTACTAGCAATGACAATGGAGGAGGCACCTTGGTATGCTGACATTGCTAATTATTTAGAAAGTGGTATTATACCTTATGAACTCTCCTTAATTCAAAAGAAAAAGTTCTTTCATGATTGTCGGTCTTATTATTGGGATGAACCTTTATTGTTTAAAATCTGTGCAGATAACATGATCCGGCGGTGTATCCCCGAGAAAGATCAAAATTCTATTTTGCAGGCTTGCCATGCTCACCATATGGTAGACACTTTGGAGGAATTCGGACAACAGCTAAGGTGTTGGAGTCGGGCTTGTATTGTCCATCTCTGTTCAAGGATGCCCATGCTTGGGTCAAAAGTTGTGATGAATTCCAAAGGACAGGCAACATATCTCGTAGTCACGAGATGCCAATGACCACATTTCAAGAGGTGGAGGTTTTTGACATGTGGGGGATTGACTTCATGGGGCAATTTGTCATCTCGTATGGTAAAAAGTACATATTGGTAGCAGTTGACTATGTCTCCAAGTGGGTCGAAGTAGTGGCTCTCCCAACTAATGCTCTTGGGGTGCCAACATTATTATGGCTCTCCCAACTAATGCTCTTGGGGTGCCAACATTATTATCTCTCTGTCCCCTTTCTCATTTTCCATTCCAAGGTAGTGTTTCAACTTCTGACCATTCACTGTGAACTTATTCGTCCCATCTTCTGATTCAATCTCGACAGCTCCACTTAGGAATATTTGCACCACTCTGAAGGGTCCTGACCATCGGGACTTCAACTTACCCGATAATATGCTTTTTGAAGAAGAACATTTTCACATGTTTTGGCACCCCAAGAGCTATACTCAGTGATGGCAAAACATATTTCTGCAATAGAGCGTTCGCACGGCTGTTGAAAAAGTATGGAGTTCATCATAAGGTGACCACCCCCTACCACTCAGAGTCGAGAGGGCAAGTTGAAATGTCTAATAGGGAGATTAAAAGTGTCCTTACAAAAAAGTGAATGCAACAAGGACTGATTGGGCAAGGAAGCTGGATGATGCATTGTGGGCGTACCACACAACCTTCAAAACTCCAATTGGTATGTCACCGTACAAGTTGGTATTCGGAAAGGCATTCCACCTCCCGGTAGAGCTTGAGCATAAAGCACTTTGGGCATTGCGGTAGTTGAACTTGGACATGGAGACATCAGGCATTAATAGAGTCACTGGGTTACATTAGCTAGAGGAATTCAGGTTCCAGGCATTCGAGAGTGCTAGATTATACAAAGAACGGATAAAATTGATGCATGACAAGAACATCGTGGACCGAAACTTCAAATCCAGAGAGCTAGTGTTGTTATACAACTCCAGATTGAGATTATTTCCGGGTAAGTTGAAGTCCCTATGGTCAGGACCCTTCAGAGTGGTGCAAATGTTCCCAAGTGGAGCTTTCGATATTGAATCAGAGGATGAGACAAATAAGTTCATAGTGAATGGTCAAAAGTTGAAACAATACCTTGGAATGTCAAATGAGAAAGGGGACAGAGAGATAATAATGTTTGAAGAGCCCCAATATGCGAATGAGGAGTGATGCTCCAAGCATGCGTCGTGCCGCGACATTAAATCAAACGCTACGTGGGAGGCAACCCACGAATGTTGTAGTTTTGTTGTCTTATGTAACTCATCACTAAAAAAAAAATTCGCATCACAACTGCGGAGGAACCGCGGTGAAATGAAAACATTCTGTATTGCTATTGTGCGATTCACCACGACCGCGGTGAAACACAAACATTCTATTTTGCGTTACTACACCCACCGCGACTGCGGTGGGACCGTGATGAGTTCATACCCAGGTAAGTTTTTTTGTTCATTTCTTTTTCTTTTCTTTATTTTCTTCTTCTTATATTTTCTAATTCTTTTTTTACCCACCCCTCTAATAATATTATCTAACCCCCACCTACCCCTATCACTTTCCCAATCCCTCTCTCTCTCTCTAAACTTTACCAAGTGCTCCTCCTTCTCTCTTCTTCTTCTTCTTCTTCACTCCTACTTCCCCATCTCCATTCCTCTCACTCTCTCCCCCGCCAAGGTATGTCACTCCACCTACCTTTTCTTTTGTTTTCTACTTTAGTTCTATGTTAGTTCATGTTTCTAATTGTGTAGAAATTCTAGTCGATTTTTGTTAATTTTTTTCATTTTTCTTTTGAATTTCGTTTTTGTAGTCACTTGTAGAGGGGTTATGTGTATAATGTTGTGGAGAGGTGTATATTTGTGGATGTTGATCTAATTGTTGTGAGGTGTAAGCATGTAGTACAACTTGTGATTTGGGGGAAACATTGAAGTATCCATATGGGCTATATCTGTGAGGAATTGTCTTGCTCACAAGGTGTTTGGGGAATTGTCCCAATGGAGTTATAAAGGCTAATGTGACTATAGCTATGGTGAATTCTGAGTAACCACCCATAGTTCACACATCTCACACCCTCACTGATAGGCATTTCTCTGTTTGACAGGTAAAATGCATCCATCTAGGAAGAGACGCAACACAGGATCCTTTGCTAGTGGACCGTGTAGCTTCTCAATAGCTAGGGGTCAAGCTAGTGCGGCCCAGTTTGACCACACTAGGTTTGTTTCCAAACTGGAAGAGGACAGGTACTATGCAAAGGCATATAAGAAATTGTTACATGAGGTGCATATTGTTCGGGAAGCCTTAGAGGTGGAAGGACCGAATATCTTTAATGAGTTGAGAAAGTGTCAGTTGGACATCTTCTGTGAGGAACCGAAGGAGGCTAATGTTCAGATGGTAAAGGAATTCTATGCAAACTGCCCGAAACATAAGAATGGGGTTGTCACTGTATGCAATACCCGGGTAAATGCATCCATCGAGGCCATCCACAGGGTGTACTGGCTGCCAGTGTTCAGGGGGGAATATGATGATTATCGTACTTATAGCCAATCAAGTGCCTTGTGGGCAACTCTTCTTGAGACTATCTGTCTGCCAGACAGAGAATACATATGGATAAAGCACCGGATCACACTTAACTGCCAGTCTCTCAATTGGGAGGTGAAGTTTTGGCTCACAATTATCAATAGTCGGCTGTTGCCCTCCATAAATACGACCGATGTTAATCAACCACGAGGGCAGCGATCTACTGTTTCATGGCCCACAAGGATTTTGATGTGGCCCAACTCATTCATGAGGAGATGGTCATTCGCTCACCTGAGATACTGAAAGGTTTCTACTTCCCTTCGCTGGTTATTAAACTGTGCCGTGCTGCTAGAGTCCCTGAAAACCTTAGAGTTGA
The DNA here is from genome assembly GCA_026770625.1 of Nicotiana glauca. Lineage (NCBI taxonomy): Eukaryota > Viridiplantae > Streptophyta > Magnoliopsida > Solanales > Solanaceae > Nicotiana > Nicotiana glauca. The sequence continues at coordinate 76,782 of MU673082.1, forward strand.
TGGGAAACTGCCATTGAAATCCCCGTTCCTGGCAAGGAAATCGGACTTAGAAGAGAGCCAGTGGTGAATGTTGATGAATCAGATGATGAATATGATTAAGATGATGATGCTGAGGTAGCTGAGGTCCCACCATCTACGAGAGTTGATGAGGCAGGCACATCATAGCCCTGCCGAAGTATCTGCCTGACAGCCCTAGAAAAGGAAATGGCTGGTCTCTGCACTTCTGTCACAGACTTGGGCATCAGAGTTGACACTCTGACCACTCAACATGCAAAGTTGGAGAAAAAGATTATGGGATGGCTTCGAGCGCTAGGATAAGCATGTCACCTCGACCCTGGCACCGTCTCTGATCAGGATTGATCTTCAGGGAAGTCCCCCTACCTTACTCTGCTCTTTATTTGTTGACATGGGGACATGCCATATTTTTAAGTGTGGGGTGGGGGATGGTTGTTGTTGTATGATATTGTTGTAAATAGATTGTGTAACTTTGTATGATATTGCTTTATCTTTGTTTGATTGGTATGGTAGGGTCATGTAATTAACTTAGACTTGGCCCAAAGACAGACAACTTTTGATAGGTCTCTTGAGGGACAAAAGTCGAATAAAAAAAAAGAGAATATAAGGGCTCTTCCTAATGACGGATAATTGAGACAATTCTTAAGGGAAGTTAGTCTAGAGAAAATACCAAAAAGATTTTTTATTTTTTATTTTTAGGTAGTGTAGTAACTCCCTCTTGGTTTTTCTTCGGGCCACGTTTCTTTTCCAAGGGTTTATCTTGAACTAGGTGTAGGTAGTTTTTGTTTATTTTGTTTTTAGTTTTAGTTAGCATTGACGGGCTACGAGATAGAAAGAGAATCCCTTGGCGTTAATACACCTGAACACAATCGACACTAGAGTGTAACGCCTAGTATCAATGGTTGACTTTTGCTAAAGTGCCTTAAAATTGTATGTTTGTAACCGACTTGAGCACTCAAAAGAGAATGTCTTGATAAATCAATCTGGAGTGAGTTATATTCCATGTGTGTGTGAGCTATACTGTATTCTATGCTTTACATTTGATGCCTAAAACTTGCCCTATGTGTTTGCAAAGCGAAATAGTATCTTCATTCAGTCTTAGAAGTGATATAAGCATTTCTTTGTTAAGCCAGATATATAACGTAAACCCATATGAATATAATGCATCGTAGTTAACCTCGTTGAGCCTATAAGCCTGTTTCTTTGGCAACCACATTGCGAACCTTACCCAGTTGTTTGAATAGCCTTCTATTTGAACCCTTTTACCTCCCATGAGCACTTGAATGGCCTTAACATATGCAAAAGTTAAAGTGTGGGGTGGTGGTTTGGTTTTGATTGGAGCCAATGAAATAGAGGAAAGGTGCAGTTTTGAAGAATATAAGAAGAAGCACCACGAAAAAAAAATAAAAAAATTTTTGTGAATAAATGTAGTAGTTGATAAGTGGTAGCTTAATTCAAATGCACCGAAAGGAATGAGATGTTATGAATAAATTTTGGGGAATGTCTGGTTGACATTAGAATGATATGGAATGTTAAATGTGTTTTGTATTAAAAGTGCTTAGGGAGGTTAGCCACTATATCCAAATATATTCTACTCATCCCTTAGCCTACATTACAACCAAGTGACGTCCTAATTGATCTTAGAATGGATAGGCTTGATTAGTAGAGTATTACACTACGGGAAAGCCTATGGTGCATCTTTGTGGCATGTGAATGTTCTTTTGGAGAGTGAGCGAATTTTGTCCATCTGAGTTCCTAATTATTCCTAATCATATTAATTGTGGAACTACTCTCTTGTGTGATGTGAGGGCATGTGATTCACAAATAAAAGGTAATTCTTGACTTCTGTATAGAGTAGTTTGAGTAAGTGAAAATATTGCATGGTATGAGAGATTCGACTTCTGAGGCAAAGGCTGTTCACTATTAGTTGTAACTGTGGTGAATTGTTCAGGGTGTAATTCATTAAAGGAAAAGCTTAGGGAAGGAACTTTGATAGAGTGTAGTAGATTTCTCGAGGACTAGCAATGATTTAAGTGTGGGGTGCTGATATTAGGCTATATAGATGATATTTACACCTTAATATTACCATACTTTATTGTTGTTTTATAGGCGAATTGATAACAAAATACTCTGATTGTTGTTCTTTTGCTTCGCAGGGAATAATCTAAGTTAGGAAGCACAAATGAGTGTTTTGGAGTCGATAATGTGAAGACAACGTCCAATCAAGAAGCACCCGAGCATAAAGAAGCAAAAAATGGAATGAGGTGAAATCCACCACGACCGCGGCAGACAACTAATGTGAGGTAGAATGTTTAGCCTTCACTGCGGTCGCGCCACGGCCGTGCTGCGACGCGGTGAACTGTTCAGTTGCCAAAAAATTTGGGCACCAAAGTGTAACTCGAGAAAAACTTATTCCAAACCCTTATAAACTCTAGAAGCTCTCCCAAGACATTATTAAGCTTGTGTTTAGACTACTTTGGAGGCAAGAACAAGTGTGAGAAGATCAACCAAACATTAGATTTTTTGTATCTCCTTTTAATTCTTGCAATTATACATTATGAACAACTTTGTAGTTTTATCTTATTTTGTTATGAGTAGCTAAACAATTATCTAGGGTTGATGGAACCAATTGATGGTTGAAGTTTTGACTTAACTTGTTATAATCGAGCCGGATTTATTATATGATGGTTCAACTACATTTTGTATGGTGATTCATTGAATGTGCCCTTGATTAATCATGTCTAATTACCTCCTATTGCTTGATAAAGAATACTAGGTTAGACTGCTGTTGAACAACATCACTTTTGGGTAATTAAAGAGATTCATTACTTGAACTTAAAAGTGGATTTAGAGATAATGAGGCATTGGTGGGATAAATTAGAGCTGCACATAGTGTCAGTTAGAGTAGTTCGAGAGAATGCTCTACTAAATTATCATAGTTGATCGAGAGATAATTATGATAACCCATAGCTCATAATCCTCACAGAGCAATACAGTAAGATTATAGCAAAAGAGTCAAGACCTAAACTAGCAATTGGGGAAATCACCGCCCTAGACCTTTTTACCATTGAATTATCTTTAATCTAGCATATTGTTATTTCTCATATTATTTGAAGTAGTTAAACAAAAACCCAAGATTGATTGATAAAAATTTTGCATCTAGAAATTGGTTGAGCTGATAATAGCATTGCCAAAGAGTTGTAATAGATAGGTTAGTTCCCTGAGGATTCGACTCCGGACTTAAAACCGGATTATATTTGCAACGAGTGCTTTGTCTTTTAGAAGGCACAGTTGGGCCTGATCAGGGGCAATAAAAAATCTCCAGTAGATAGGAGAGTTTTGATCTGAGCTTGCATGCCAAGAAATTGAGCATCTCTAAGCTTTTCTCTTTCCTTGGCCGCTTCTAGCTCGGATGTGATCTTTGTCACAGTCTGCCGCAAAACGGAGAGGCTCTCCCCATTAAGTTGCTCGCCTTGTGAGGAAGTCCCTATTTCTTGCATTTCACGCTTATAGCGATGGAACCTTTTAGTAGGAAGCCCGTATACCTTCCCCCATTTTGGACTGCAAATAGACTCCAACCATATTCTTTCAGCATCCTCGTCCGAAGGTTGGATTGGCTCGCTCGATTCACCAGCTGGATGACTATGAATGAATTCCTCCATGTTACTTTGGTAGCGACCCTATACAAAAATTTAAATTGAATTAGTATTTCAAAATTTATATAAAAGTAAATTATAATACTTAAAGAAAAGTGAAAGCTTACATATGCAGTCGAGGCCCGGTCCTCGACCCACCTTTCTTGATCCGTCTCTTTCTTCTTCTTTACAATATGTGTCTCCTTGAATAGCTCATCATGACACATTGGATGCCCCAACTTATTTTCCTCAAAATAAACTAATTTAGTTAATAAACAAAATAGATATACTTTGAAAAGTAAAATAATTTAAGCAATTACGTACCAATCTTCTTTTTATTGTCCCTAGGTTGATCGCACCTCCAATGTGCAAGGAGCCTCCCCTTTAGGATGCCTGAGCTTTCTTTCCTTTTTCGCTCTTCTCTAAGAAATCTAGGATAATCCATTGCCTTTGCAAATCATCCCACAAATTCTGAAGTAACCATCTAGGCCTCTTATTCTTCTTTCTAGCATCAGAGAAAGCATCCGCCAATCTCTTGCGAGCTTTATGATGAAAATTTGTGGCCACTTCTACACTATAGCGGTCTTCCCATACACTTGATCTATATTTCAAAAGTTAAATATTATATGGAAACATCATAAATATAAATTATTAAACTGATTAAAAGAACATTTATACCTTGATTTGATTGAAAATTTGCTCCATCAGCAAGAATGGGAAATCAGTCCAAGTTCGCATAAGGGCCTTCATAAAGCTTTCTGATGGCATTGGTGATTATCCTCATAGTCTTATTACTCGTATTGAACATGAAATTTAACAATAAAAATACATTAATATCTTAGTAAAAATATTACAAAACAATAAACGCAAAAATAACAAATAACTCTTACCCATCACCCTCAGGGACTATGATGGTCCTGCCATATTGATCAAATGCACTTCCTCGTCATCATTGTCCGAAGCATGTATCAGAGATATGTGTGGACGGTGTAGAGGGGTCAGAGCTACTGCCTCCCAGGCGAATGCCTGAAATAGATGGAGTCGCTGATGAAGATGGCTGCGATCCCTGTGACTGCGACATAGTTGGATGCAACCCAAGTGGCTGTGATACTGATGGCTGTGACCCGAGTGGCTGTGACCCATGTGGCTGTGACCCATGTGGCTGTGATATGTAGAGATGTTATATAGATGGCTGCGATCCACGTGGCCGTGAGGCAGCTAGACTGTATGTAGGACGTATAGTCCTATGGCCCTGTGATGAAAGACCCGGTGTCTGGATGAAGCTGTAGGGCTCGTGATGTTGTGGCAGCTCAGTATAGCCGTGTGCCCTGTGATGAACCCGAGGTTCTTTTAGGGATAAACTTATGAATATCCTAATTAGTATATATAATTTATCATCAAATATATCTATTTGTAAATTGATCCATCGACTTATAACTTACTTAGATGCATCGTTGAATATTAGAAACAAAATGTTTGACCTATATATATATATATATATATATATATATATATATATTT
>MU673082.1:84329-113061 GCA_026770625.1 Nicotiana glauca
ACATATATATCATGTTATAGTATATGTTAGTGTATTCATTATTTGTATTATAAAGTGTTAACGAATTATATTTGTCGGTTAATGCAGGGAAAACATTTACCGACCAGCTTTGGTCGGTATATTTCTGGGAAATAACCGACCAAAGTTGGTCGGTTATTAGGTCAACATTGGTCAAAATTATGAATCACTTTTTTATTTACTATCTAAATAATATAAATGTAATTCGTTAACACTTTGTAATACAAATAATGAATACACTAACATATACTATAACATGCTATATATGTAATTAAAGTAGTACAACGAAGCGTGTGAGAAGAATAGTTTCACAAAAATGGAGACAAACCGGGATAACATCCGATCTTGTTTCTAGATTGAGTAGAAAAGGGATATATGAAGTTCGTTCTCTTCCTCTGTGTATCTCTATGATGGGTTAATCTCCATAAAAAGGGGACAACTTTCGTATAGTTTGTGATTGGATGTAACTGTTAAGATTTTCTCTATAATAAATCGTTCTCTTAGTAGATCTCTTCTTGTTCCTCAATCTTTGGAGAATACGACGTTGTATTATTGTAAGTTCTCTGTTCCAAACATTTCCGGGGAAGGGAAAGCACAAATCTATTACAATCTTAGTAGAGAATAGAGGAGGAATAAAAATATTGGTTCTTCGTTCCGTCCTTGACCTATGATATGATCAATAGCTTAATCCATTCACTGGACCATCTGGAATTCTTAATTAAACCTTTACCCGAAAAAAAAAATTGGATTTTCTTATTAAATCTTCTTTTCTTATATATATATATATCACACGCTTCGTTGTACTACATTAACTACATATATAGTATATGTTAGCGTATTCATTATTTGTATTACAAAGTGTTAACAGTGTGAGCACGTAATTTTTGCCCTATATGAATTATAAGTAGTCAAAGTAGGTAATCATATATGAAAAAATGGTTTGTTTTATTGGTCAAGAAAAAGAAAAAAAAACCAAAGAGTTTTATTTTTAAATAGTTTGTTGAAAAAGAAAATATAAAAAGAGTATTGTTTTCCGAAATAGGGTATTTGTCAATGAAAAAGAGTATTGTTTTCAAAAATAGTTAGTCTTATTTTCCCGAACTATGCTGATTTGATTCTCACCGGGTATGAGATACGTAAGCAATCCATATCGGGTCCAACTGCCCCTTTTCAAAAGTAGCCAAAAAATATCAAAATTTTAATTTTTGTCAAAATAAGTCGGGTGACGCCATTCTTGTTTAAAATCAGCCGAATGTCTCCAAAAGGGCGCCGGAAGGCTGTTTTTACAAGAATAGCCACCCTGAGTCATTTTAAAACAGTTTGCGGGCACAACCTTAAAATCTCCCTTTCGGAAGTGCTGAAAGGCCGTATTCGCAAAACCGAGTCTTTGTTTTCTTAAATAATTTTTTTGAAAAATAGCCACTTTGCTTTTTAAGTCAAAATAAGCCATTACATGGCCAGTTTTCTTTAAATAGTCACTATTGACATTGAAACCTTCTCAGTCTTGCGCAGGCCTGCAGCGATGCCAAGTGATACCTCGCGGGCCCTAGGATGTGAAGCTTTGATGTGCTCTTGATCTAGTTTTAATCATCGAGTCTGTTTTGTAGTATCCTTTTAAAGAAAACAAGTAACCTAGTAATCAGAGTTTTATTAAAGGAAATTTGAAAAACAAATCCAAAAACAAAAAGTGGGAAAGGCAAGAAACAAACAATGGACAATAAGAGGGCAGAACGAGAGGTTGAAGCAAAGAACAGGCATGCCAAATAAAGGAAAAGAGCCGTGATGATGCATGCAGCCAAGCAAAGGCATAATAGGAAACCGTTAACTGCTTAGGTGCATTCATTTCCCCAAAAAGGCGTCTATCTATTTGTTAATGATCTAACCACTAACAAAGTTGTTGTTGATGATGAGTCCAGGCAGTTGGCATCCTGGAAACCCATTCCTACAACACCCGGTCAAAAAACAAACTGAACATGACAGGCCAAGAATCAGATACCAGTATCGTGGACCTGTCAAAAGAGGTAGAAGTGGTAGATGTCAAAGCAATGAGGGAAGAGATGTATAAGTTGAGGCAACAGATGGCCGAGATGCATCAGGCCTGGGATAAGGGTCAGCCGGCGCCAGTTTATCCCGCCAATCCAGCATATATCCCATCTTTGGCTCAGTCTCAGGAGCCTTATACTGTGAATTCATCTCCAACTTTCCCTTTCTACCAACAGAGTTATGGCACCTCCTCCTATCGTCCCCATGCTCCACCACCCAAACAAAACCCTCATCCACCAATCATCCATGTCTTTGTGGCGCCTCCACCTACCACATTGCAAAGATCTTCCAGTGAGCCACTATTTCAGGCTCACGATAGCCAGTAGTATCCCCCCGAGCCTACCTTTAAAGCTCCTGAACCATATTCCTACACTCCTCACTTTGAGCTCCTGGTGGAAACTGACAAGCCGCTTAAGAATTCGGAACAGGAAGAGATGTTTTGAAAAGTAAAAAGCCTGGAGAAATCCTTCAGGAATATGCAAGGATTGGGTGGCCAAGTCAGTGTGGCCTACAAGGATTTGTGTCTGTTCCCGGATGCTCAGTTACCAGCAGGGTTCAAAATGCCTAAGTTCGATCTGTATGACGGACATGGTGACCCGGTAGCCCATTTAAGGGGATTCTGCAGCAAAATGAGAGGAGCTGGGGGAAATGATGAGTTATTGATGGCATACTTTAGTCAAAGTCTCAGTGGTGCCCCCTTGGAATGGTACACGCGACAGGATCATGCCCGATGGTACACATGGGATGATTTGGCCCAAGCATTTGCGTGCCACTTTCAGTATAATCTCGAAATTGTCCCGGACCGTTTGTCACTAACTAAAATTGAGAAGAAGCCTGGGGAAAGATTCAGAGAGTACGGTTTCCGGTGGAGAGAATAGGTGGCAAGAGTCGATCCTCCCATGAAAGAGAGCGAGATGGTCGATTACTTCTTACAGGCATTGGAGCCTACCTACTATGGTCACCTGATGTCAGCAGTGGGAAAAACTTTCAACGAGGTAGTGAAAATGGGAAGCATGGTGGAAGAGGGGCTTAAATCCAACAAATTTATGAGCTATTCGGTGATCAAGACAACTACCCAGGCTATCCAGAGCGACACTGGAGGGGTATTGGGAAAGAAAAAGAAAGAAGATGTGGCGGTAGTTGACTCGAGAACTTGCTCCAGGGGCCCATCACCATACTACCATCAACCTCGACCCCGTCCCCAAACCTACCCCCACACTCCACAACACTATTACCCACCCCATGATCCCTACTTCTCTATCCACCATGCGCAAACGTACTCCCAACATCCTACCCATGTGCAATGGCGCACACCCACCCCACAAAATACTTACCCAACTCAAAATACCTATCCACCTCTAAGAGCCTACAGGAATCCCCTTGGAGCAGGTTTGCGGGCCAGTCAAAATTTCAAGCAAGAGTGGGCACATAAGCAAGAAACTTTCACCCCCTTGGGAGAGTCATATGCAAACTTATTTGAGAAACTAAAGCATTATAACCTGATTGCACCGATTCCTCCAAATCATGGGGACAAGCGTTCAAGAAGCTTTGACCCTTCTAAAAGGTGTGGATACCATTCCAATGCCCAGGGGCACGATGTCGAAAGTTTTCGGGATTTGCAAAGAGAGATAGAAAGAATAATTCAGGAAGGGGTAATTGCGGTCCAGGACAGTGATACCCAGAACATTGCACCAAATCCTTTGCCTGCACCCGATGATGCACATTTTGTGGAAAAGATCCGTGGTGACAAGGAGTATGAGAATCCTCTCGGAAACTTGTTGAATGAAGTCAATGATATTGAAATTGGTGAAGGTCCCAACAATTTTGATGGGCAATCCAGTGGCTAAGATGTCGAGTTTGGTGATTGGAAAGACGCTCCATCTCTTGGTGAGCTAGAGTGAAGTTTTGGTGGTTTATTTTGTTGTCATTTCTGTTGTCCGAGTTATTTTCAGGGTTGTAATCCGGATATTGTCTTGTGACTCAAACCCTTCTATCTTTTTACTTTGCCGTAATGGCTTGTTTAGTGCTGTCTAGGTTTGTTTGTGTGTTCTGTTGTTTAAACCCTTTCACCGTCAGTCTAATGCAATTCTCTACTTCCTGCCATTTCTAGTCATTTTGTTTAGTTTTCTTCTCCTTTTATAATTCTTTTCATGCTGGTTCTGGTGACATGACATGCACGCATAATTCTCAGCCTGGTTTTAAAAGATAGTTTAGTAATGAAGCAATGAAACAATGCTGAAGATGTAAGGACATTCGAGGGAAATAAGTAAGGGCATTTTGAGATCGCTTGGAGCCCAAATTGTGTGAAACTAGGGCAGATAGAACATAAAGAAATACTGTTTAAATGCATCATGTCGCATCGATTTGAAGCCAAGGGCAAGTTTGCCCCAAGTCTATCAGGGCCATTCGTGGTACCGTGTTTGTTGTCCAATGGGGATGGATAATTGACAAATGTAGAAGGCAAATACGTGAATATGGTTACTTATTCTGGTGCAATCAAAGGATGTTACGTATGCTTGTTTAATTGTGTAGTTTGTACTTGGCATGTTTTGGAGATTGGAATGACGAAGGCATTTTGTTCTGCTATCCAAACACTTTATCCTTTGTCACCCCTTTGAGCCTTGGTTATTTTCTTGCATACTCCTCTTTCGGAAGCGATAACAAAACTCGGAAGCCCGAGCGGGGAAAGTAAGTGGAGAAACAACAGAAAAATAGTGAAATAGAAAAGAAAGAAAAAGAAAAGAAAAGAAAGTAAAAGAAGAGAAAAGAAAAGAAAAAAAAAGAAGAGAAAAGAAAAAGAAAAGAGAAAAAAGAGAAAAGAAAAATAAAAGAAAAGAAAAGAGAAAGAAAAGAAATAAAAAGAAAGAAAAGGAAAAGTGGAAGAAAGGATAGATCGCAACAACGAAGAAATTTTATGGCATGAACTACGTTTGACTTGATTCCGAAAGGATACGTAGGAAGCCTTTCTCTGAGGTTCAGTCACACTAAAATAAAAGTCCAAAAGTCCCCAAGAAAGAAACTGGGGCAGAAGTTGTGGTTGTTGTGAGAAATCTGATTCCGAAAGTTGTAATTTTGAACCCAGGTTGAATTGTTTTGAGCCTTTGATACCCTTTCTTTCTAACCCTATCCAAAAGCCCACATTACGTTCCAAAGGAAGACCTTCTGATCAATCTTCGAGAGATGCCAAGTCAAACGAGTAGAGGTGATTCACGTCAAGGGCAACACACCAGTCCAAATGAAGGAATTGAAGAATGAGAGTCTTGTTAAGGAGAACCCTCATGGGTACCCCAAGGCGATGGAAGACGAGAGAAGTAAAAAATGAGAGAGTCTTATTGGTGAAAACCTTTACGGGCACCATAAGGCGACGACGAGATGAGAGAAAGACCAAATGAGAGAGGCTTGATGGTGAAAACCCTTCGGGCACTACAAGTCGAATAAGGATTGTGAATCAGATCGGGTAAGCGGAGCATTGAAGCCCAGTTTCACGGTGAAAAGGTCCAACAAGAGCCGAACATCATATTTGCTAAATAGAATAGGCTACAGGTGCATGTCAAGGTCTTTAGAGTCGGTATCCACATCCGCTAGGTTTCTACTTTGTAGTTTTCTTGTTAGGAATCATTCCCTTTCATTGTCCTCCTACTATATTCCTTCTACCTTGTTTACTCCCTCTTCCTGAGTATGTTTGGTCATAACAAGTGGGAAATGAGTTCAAAATCTGCCACCAGTTTTTCAATTGAACAAAACGGGATCTGACCAGCATATCAAATTGTCATAAGTTAGGAAAGAACAGCAGGCACACTGAGTTGGCAACAATCTACACGCTTTGGGATTTGTGTGAAATACAAGGGTTCAGTACCTATCAATTCAGGAATAATGCAATAGATGTAGGGTGTTAGGTGAACGGATCAAAGGTATTTTTGGTGAAACGCAAAAGGTTTGGAACATATCATATGGAGGGTGTTTTTTGCGTTAAGGGTAACAAAGAAAATGGTTAGCAAGGTCTCCAAGTGGGAATCAGTTATCATGGCGAGTGAAGAAACAATAAAATTCAAGGCCGAGGCCAGTGGTTAAGTCAAGAAAGAACATCATATACATAGAGTGGGGGCAATAGATGTGCTTTGGGATTCATATGAGACATAAAGGTTGGGGGGATGCCAGTTCATGCAATGCAACAAATAGAGGATATCGGGTCTGAAATGAGAAAAGGTATTTTATGTGATGAGGATGACAGAGAAAGAGGTTAGTCCATAAACAAGCAAGGTCTTCGAGTGGAAATCAGTCATCTTGGCAAATGCAGAAGCAATCGCCCTCAAAGTTCAAGGCCACAAACTAACCACCACATCTTAAACTCACAAGTTTCCTTTGTTTGAAATAGGAACAAAGCAGTTCAAGAAAGTTGGTTCAACAATAAGATAAAAAAAAGAAGAAAAGGAAGAAAAAAGAAAAGGAAGAAAAAGAGAAGGAAGACGAGGAGAGCCGACAAAAGGGAAGTTTCTCAAATCTTTGCCCTTGCCTGTTTTGCTAGTGTGCACAAAATGCTGCCATTGCTTTTCATATTTTTCTCCTCATAGGATAAAAAGTCCTAGTCTAATAAATCTTCTCCTAGGATCAGAATCTTAGTCTGATGAATCTTTCTCCTAAGATAGACGACCTAGTCTGATGAACCTTCTCCTAGGATCAAAATCTTAGTCTGATGAATCTTTCTCCTAAGATATAAAACATAGTCTGATGAACTTTCTCCCAGGATAAAAATCTTAGTCTGATAAAGCTTTCTCCTAAGATAATAAGATAGAAAACCTAGTCTGATGAACTTTCTCCTAGGATAGAATTCTTAGTCTGATGAATTTTTCTCCTAAGATAACCAAAAAATGAGACCTAGTCTGATGAATTTTCTCCTAGGATCGACATCTTAGTCTGATGAATTTTCTCCTAGGACCAGCATCTTAGTCTGATGAATCTTTCTCCTAAGATAGCAAAATGGACCTAGTCTGATGAATCTTCTCCTATAATCGACATCCTAGTCTGATGAATATTTCTCCCGGGATCAACATCTTAGTCCGATGAATCTATCTCCTAAGATAGAAGACCTAGTCCGATGAACATTCTCCTAGGATCAAATCTTAGTCTGATGAATTGTTCTCCTAAGATAGAAAACCTAGTCTGATGAACATTCTCCTAGGATCAAAATCTTTGTCTGATGAACTGTTCTCCTAAGATAGAAAACCTAGTCTGATGAACATTCTCCTAGGATCATAATCTTAGTCTTATGAAGCTTTCTCCTAAGATAACAAGATAATAAAATACCTAGTCTGATGAATTTTCTCCTAGGATCTAAATCTTAGTCTGATGAATCTTTCTCCTAAGATAGAAGACACAGTCTAATGAATTTGCTAGTCAAATGTCCTTGGTTTTACTCACAAGATCGTCCATTCCAGTCAAGTCTTTAGTTTTACTCTCATCATCGCATCAATAGCTTAGGTGATTTACATTTTGCTAACAACTCACAAATCTTCCCAGCCACCAAACTGGGGCAGAAAATTTTCTTTGTTTGTCTATTTTGTTGAAGTCAGGAGGCCACCTGGAGAACAAGGGAATACATTTCAAGTTCAGCAATCAGGATCCCACCTGGAGAACAAGGGAAGTACAATTCAAATTTTAGCTTTTAAATTTTTAATATTTGATAACATGATGTGCCCCCAGCCACCAAACTGGGGCAGAAAATTTTCTTTGTTTATCTATTTTGTTGAAGTCAGGAGCCCACCTGGAGAACAAGGGAATACATTTCAAGTGTCAGTAGTCGGGAGCCCGCACGTGCGAACAGAGGCATTTATTTTCAAGTTTTGAAGTCGGGAGCCCGCCCGTGAAAATAGAGGCATTTATTTTCAAGTTTTGAAATCAGGAGCCCGCCTGTAAGAACAGAGGCATATATTTTCAAGTTTTGAAGTCGGGAACCTGCACGTGAGAACAGAGGTATTAATTTTCAAGTTTTGAAGTCAGGAGCCCGCCCGTGAGAACAGAGGCATTTATTTTCAAGTTTTGAAGTCGGGAGCCCGCCCGCAAGAACAGAGGCATATTTTCAAGTTTTGAAGTCGGGAGCCCGCTCGTATAATAGAGGAATACATTCAAGTTCAGCAGGCTGAAGGAAAAGGACAGCATCTCAGTTTACAAGTCGAAGCGGCCACAATGGATTTCACCTAGAGAACACAAGACAACAAGGCAACAGGAAGTACAAGAGCAAGTTTGAAGAATTTAGGTTGGACTTTTGTAATCCATAGTTCATAGCTTAGCTTAGCTTCTTTTTATTTTGACGGTGTAATAAGGGGGTCAGCAAGCAGTAGCAACAACAAGAGCAACAACAACAGCAACAATAACAGCAACATCAACAACATTGAAATCATAGCTCGTGGTAGTCCCAACTACCAAAACTTCCCGAACTACACTGACCTGATTCCTTTTTAGCCCAGGATATGTAGGCAACCTCCGAAGCAGGGTGCGGTCAAATCTTTCAAAAATGCTTCACACGGAATATTCAAACGAGCAAAAATCGCTCGTATCCTGTAACGACCCCAAACCCGGTCGTGATGGCGCCCAACACAACTGCTAGGCAAGCCCGACCAATTTCACTCTCAACCCGAGCATAAAGCTCAAAATCATTTGTTTGGAAATCATTAGCAGCATTGAAGCTAGAAGTATGACTGATAGGTAGAAATAATCCAAAAATCAACAATACTGAACAACCTCCCAAAGATCTGGAGGTCATGAGTCTAGAGCCTCTAACAATACAGAGTAATAGAACTCCATACTACAAATGGTCAAAACCGTGGAAAATAATAAGGAGATATGGAAAGAGTCGGGTCCTGCGGACGTCAGACAGCTACCTCGACAACTCCAATAAAACTCTGAAGCAGCAACGAGCTCAGCTCAGCTCCCAAAATACCTGAATCTGCACACATGGTGCAGGGAGTAAAGTGAGTACTTCCAACTCAGCGGTAATAAAAGTAAATAATGCCGAGAAGAAAGAAATCACGCAAAAGCACTATCTCATGCTATAAAAATACAGTACAACACTTTTTAGACAACATTAATTCCATGAAAATCCTTTTAAATAAATATCTGATTCAGTTTAAAACCTCTTTTGAAAAATATCTCTTTCTTTCCTTATTAACAGTTAAATACATAAATCCGACATCAAATAGTGCAAGTCCGCACACAAATCAGCCCCTCGGGCTCAGCACTCATTTAGCAATTTACACTAGGGTGCCTGGTCAACAAGGCAAGTAATACATGTATGCCAATAATATATATGAGTGCTAAATGTTATGCCACGTAGTACAAACAGCAACCAATGCATGAATGCAATGCAATACACATGAACATGACGCTGCGGCGTACAACCCGATCCGTTTGGGCGCCCGGCGCTCACTGTGGGGGGTTCAGACTCCGGAGGGGCTCCTACAGCCCAAGCACAATATCAATATCACTCCCGCTGCGGCGTGCAGCCCGATCTATGCATAGTCATGAATGCACATAAGCCCCTTGGGCACTAGTCACACAGCAGTTCTCAGCAAAAATATCAATTAAGTTTTCAAATCTTAAAAAGATGATTGAGTTTGCAAAATAGCATTTTTAAACCTTGGACTGAGATAGAAATGTACACAGTATTGCAAAAATAGTGATTTTTAATCCCCGAAGGATTCAAATATTCGGCACGAAGCCCAAAACATGACAATCAGTCCAAATCATGATAATTAATACCTTTAACAGGATGTCCATTCAGCTCCAAGCAATTTAGTAGTATTTTTATTAAGCGGGACGGACCAAGTCACAATCCCCAATGGTGCTCTACCCCACGCCCGTTATCCGGCGTGCAAGTCACCTCAATATAGCACTATGATGTGCAAGTCCGGGGTTTCAAACCCTCAGGACATCATTTACAAGTATTACTCACCTCGAACCGGCGAAAGCTCTAGCCCGCGACGCCTTTGCTCCTCAAACTGTCCCCCACGCGCGTCCAATCTATCCAAAATCATAAGGAATACATCATAATATGCTAATGGAACATAACCCAATCGAAAGAACTCGAAAAATACTAAAAAATACGAAATTGGCAAAACCCGAGCCCTGGGCCCACTTCTCAAAAAAATTATGAAATTAACATTTTCGGAATCCTCGTCTCACCACGAGTCCGTACATATAAAATACACAAGAATCGGAGTCCATTTGACCCCTCAAATCGTCAATTTAGGCTCTCTTAGACTTTAAGCCCTAACCACCATTTTTACCTTTAAATTCCTTGAATTTTCAGTGTTTAATCCTTGTTTTTATACCATAACAACATTATTTGGGGCTACAAGTTCATACCTGATGGAATCCCTTCGAAATCTCTCAAATATCGCCCAATATCGCCTCTCTCGAAGTCCCAAAATATTTTTCTAACTTCTGAAATTTGAACCTCACTGATTCATTAATCACCCAGCATTTTCGCTTCTGCGGTGAAATTGTCGCTTATGCGACTTCCGCTTCTGTGGAAATTGTCCGCTTCTGCGGTGAAATTGTCGCTTATGCGACTTTCGCTTCTGCGGAAATTGTCCGCTTCTGCGGTTTCCTTCAAGTCGACCAAAACCGCTTTTGTGGTTAATAGTCCGCTTCTGCGGACTCGCATTTGCGGAAAATGTTCCGCTTCTGCGGAACCTCCCAAGCTATCGCCCTTTCGCTTCTGCGACCACTTACCCGCTTCTGCGGGCTCGCTTAAGCGAATAAAATTCTGCTTCTGCGAAACTTGCTGGGCTCTCATTATTCGCACCTGCGATCATTTTTTTCGCTTCCACGAAGCCGCATATGCGGTTTCTGTTCCGCAGATGCGGAAATACCTGCTGCAACCAAAACCAGCAAACTTTCAAATTTTCTCGTTCAACCACCCGAATTCACCCCGAGGCCCCCGGGACCTCAACCAAAAATACCAATACATCTTATAACGTTATTCAAACTTGTTCCAATCCTCAAAACACTATCGTTAACATAAAAATCACCAAATCACGACGGATTCAAGCCTAAGATTAACTAAAACTTCCGAAACTCACATTCGATCAAAAACCCCATTAAACGACGTCCGAATGACCTGAAAATTTGCAGACAAGTCCAAATTCACCCAGCGAAGCTACTGCATTTCTCAGAATTCCATTCCAACTCCCGGATCAAAATATCACCTATCAACCGAAAATCGCCAAAATACTAACTTCGCCAAAACAGGCTAACTTCTTCACCGGACCTCCAAAATTATTTCCGATTGCACTCCTAAGCCTTAAATCATCACCCGGAGCTAACCGAATCATCGAAATTCAATTCTGAGCCCTCTAACTCATAAGTCAATATTCGGTTGACTTTTCCAATTTAAGTCTTCTTAAAAGAGACTAAATGTCTCATTTCTTATCAAAATTACTCCAATTAAATTCTAACGCACCCAATACCGATGATGAAACATAAAGCAATACAATAAGGGGGAAACAGGGTGGTAACTCACGTAACGACGGGTCGGGTCCTTACATATCCGCTCACTTATCTTTGCCCGGGAACTCTTCGTGTTCCCGAGCAAAGAGGGGCAGCTGTGAGCACGTAATTTTTGCCCTATATAAATTACTCACATAATTTCAAACAAATAATTTCTTTTCATTGTTTTAATTATTTTTTCATCTTTGAAAATTGTTAATATTTGTTTGTGCATTTTCAATTCATATAAAAAAACAAAACATATATGCATTGAATTTTAGGGTTTAATTTTACATATTTTTGGAATTAATTAGAAATTTACAAAATACAATAAAAATCACAAAAATAGTTAATTCGCATTTTAATGTTGATTTACGAATAGTTTTTCTGTTAATTTCTTGTGATGATTACCATTTTAGGTTTAATTAAGTTTTTTTAGTAGATAATTCAACTTTAGGAATTAATTTTGGGTTTTAATTAAGTCTTAAAATGAAGAGAAAAGGAAATTCGGGCCAATTTAATTCCCAGCCCAAACAATTCCCCCAAACCCATGCAAACTCTCCCCAATTGGCCCAAGATTTAGTCAGCCGACCAAGTCCTCGAAACGACGTAGTGCAAGAGTGAAACTACGCCGTTTCAAGTTCAGGGGTTAAAATAGATCCCCGCCTTTCATCACATCTTATCCAACAGTTGGGAGGGGTCTCATGAAATATGTATAACAAGGTCCGAATTTCATCTGTAACCTAGTACTATCTCTAATTCACTTCATCTTCCCCATCTATCAACCCTAGCCATCCTGAGTTCTGCCATTTTCGCCAGGCAAAGATTGACCACCACCCAAAATCCGGCCATGCAATCATCACCCCTCCCCACATACTAATCCATCACCATCTTTCCCAAAAGCCTTGCCAAATCAAACCCGTTTCCAATCTGAAATTGAAAAAGAAGAGAATATCTTAAAATCTTCAAGCTCTTAAGAACGATTTAACTCGAAATCAATATTATTTGTTTGTTCTCAAGGAGAACATGAGATCAATATCAATTTCGGGTCAAAGCGAAGATGCCAGAGTTTGTTCAAGCCAACCATTTGTCTTCTCTTTTAGGTATTTCTCTTTGTTTCTTGTCTGTGTCCTGTTTTTCGCTCCTACTTCTGCTCCTTCCTTATTTCTTCTTCGTTTCATTGATTATTTTTCTGGACCCTTCGTTCCCCTTCTTGTCTCTTGTTCACTTTTTGTGAAATTGTCATTAAAATAAAGCCGTGTTAGTATAATGGTCAATATTGATTTAGGATTGCCCTCTTCTAGTTTTTTTGTATGTTCAGTGTTAACTTCTTTTAATTTTAAGATTCATACTATTTGATTTAAGTTTCGGTGGGTTCATAAGGGTTTGTGTTCATTGTGGTTATTTGTTTAAGTTTGGTGTAAAAAAAGTTTGGCAGATTACCTTCTAGTAGCACCAGACTCATTTAGGGTTTCAATTCAGGGTTTATGGCCCAATTAGTTTGACCAGTTGGTTCGTTTGGGTTCAGGGTTAAGTGTCAGGGTCTGGGAGGGTAATTTAGGCATTTGAGAAATGGGGAATCTTACAAGTGGCTGAAATAGAACTTCCTAGAAGCTTCTAGGTGGGGGTTCTAAGGTAAAAATTCAGGACTTAGGATAGTTACTTGAGTAACAAGTCAGGAAATGAGGGACATGTGAGCAAAAATAAAAATTAAAAAAGGACTAAAAATTGAAAACTGAAAATCTGATGAAGGGCCTTCATTTGTGCCTATAAAAGGCAACATACTTGCCTTCATTCACAAGTTTTCAGCCCCTAGAATCCCCCCCCCCCCCAAATCAGTCTCCAAGTTTCATACAGCAAAAAATTTGAAACTCAAAAATCCAAGTCTTACATCCAGCATTTCAAAAAAAAAAAAAAATCTTCAAAAATCCAAAAACACTGTTCCATTGAGAACTCTAGGTTGATTTCGATTTCTCTGGGTATTGATTCACATCCTTTAGTTCCATCTTTGGTAGCTGAAGTTCAGAAGTTCATTTCGAGTGAATTTGGGTCTAATTAAGTTGGTTTCTGGTTGAGTTTTGCTCTACTGAAGTTCAGGAGTATTTTGAGTTCAATTTCGAGTTATTGTGGGTTTGTTCAAGATGGTTTTGGGTTGATCTGTTAGTTTATGTTAGATTGTTGAATATTTCTAGATTTCTGAATCTATTCCTGGGCTGTTCGTTATTCAATACTGCTGGAAATTATTTATTACTGCTGTTGCTCAATTGTTGTCTCGGCTGACCTCTTATCCTCCATTTCTATTCTATTTCCAGGTATTTTTCCAACTCCAAATTGATGTGTGAAGGACTGAAACCGTCAATGTGTAATGGTTTATTGGAGAAATGAAATCTGGCTTGTGTTAATTTGATGTCAGCCTGTTTATAGTTATGTCGATTTACATATTAGATACACAGTAGTAATAGAGGATTCGAACACTTTACAATTTGTAATAATTGAACTGTAATGGGATTGTTTGTGTTAGATATCAGCATTTCAGTTTATTAGTATTAGTATATGAATAAATGTGTAGGCCTATCAAGTTCATTTGACTTGTGTAAGGAATTGAGATACTAGTCAGTCATGAGATGAATTTCCACTCATTACTTTGTGTTTAATCAGTAATAAAGTTGTTTGGAAAATGAATATGTTAGTGAACATGAAAATTATAAGTAGTCAAAGTGGGTAATCAAATTGTTAGTTTATACATTTTAGGTTATTCGTGAGTATTTAGTTGAATCCAATCCTTTGTGTGTAGGTTTGTCTCGCTTGTTAGTTGTTAAAAACTGAAGATGAGTTTAGAATTGAGACGTGATGCAATTTGTGGTTAAAATTTAAAAAAGAAATTAAATCCTCGGTCTCACATGGCATATTAATTCATTGGTGTTAGCTTAATATTATTGTCTCTTCTATTCATATTTTGGCTTTGATTTTGCTGCGCGAGTCTGTGGTTTTCCATTGCGTTGTGAGAGGAACTGGGCCAAGCAGCAACCCAGTTGTAACAAAGCATAAACCTCAGTCCTAAGACTCTAAGTTTACAAGACGCAGATGTGGGCCTGCTTTCAAGCCCCGACCATAGATAATTTCTTGTTATTGGGCTGATTACAAGGCTCTTTTCTAAAAAAATATAGTAGCTCTTAAACAACATTAATTAATTAGGACTTTTTCTTTTATTAGAGACAAAATAAATAGAGAATTGTAGTTTGCTTTAGGACTGACCTTTAAATAATAAATGAGGTGAGCCCCGCAAAAAAAAATGCATAAATTGCGGGGTCCCTTTTAAGCGTTCCCATTAAAATCCTTAGAATACGGGACATGCCGTTTAGCGAATTTCACGGCTTTCCCCAAAGATAATAACATGTTAGTTTCTTTAGGTCCATTACTTAAATAATTTTACCTTCCTAAATACGGGTGCACATTTTTGTGACCCAAATCCAAATCTCAACAAAGTCGAAATGTGTCAAAAACCGCGGGTGCATTTATGTGACGCGGTTCGAGACATATTTTCACGATGTTGCAATTCTCTTAAAATAATAATAATAAAAGTGGTTCAAAATTAAAAACACATAGGTCAAAACATGTACTAAAATCAAATAAATAAGCCAAATATGACAGTTGAGCGACCGCGCTAGAACCACGGAACACGGGAATGCCTAACACCTTCTCCCGGGTTAATAGAATTCCTTACTCGGATTTTTGGATCGCAGACTGTTAAACAAAGTCAATAATTTCCTCGATTAAGGATTCAACCGGTGACTTGGGACACCATTAATCTCCCAAGTGGCGACTTTGAATTTTAATAACAAATCCCGTTTCGATTGTCCTTTAATTGAAAAAACTCCTTCACGCCCTTACGGAGGTGTAGCAAGAAAAAGGAGGCGTGACAAACAGATTACATTTATATTATTTAGATAGTAAATATAAAAGTGATTCATAATTTTTACCAATGTTGACCTAATAACCGACCAACTTTGGCCGGTTATTTTCCAGAAATTAAAATATACCGACCAAAGTTGGTCGGTAAATGCTTCCCCTTCATTAACCGACCAATGTTGGTCAGTAAATTTAAATAAAAAGTTTTTAAATGTTATAAAATATTTTAAATAATAATATATCTATTAAAATTTAAAAAATTGGATCCACATTACCAACCAAAGTTCATTGGCAATGTGAAAGTTTCTTTGACTGAGCAAGTCTGACCAGCTCACCGAAGTTGTTGCCCAATTTATCGACCAACTTTGGTCGGTATATTTTTTAAAATAAATATAAAATATCTTTTTCCAGTTTTCGTCCTAGCTGGATGGTTTTCGATTGCTTTTTTTGACCGACCAATGTTGGTCAGAAAATTTTGATCGATTTTTTGCGTATTTCTAGTAGTGAAAAGTGCACTTTTGGAACTTATAAGTATTTTTTTATATTATTTTAACAAGTTTTAAAATAAGAAAATAATTGTAATATCTACACATGACGGAGATTATTTGATAATCATCATAATTAAGTATATTTTGGCTGTTCCCAACTCTAGTGCTTTTCTGAGACTTACAATCGCGAAATGTAGTTAATTAGGCTTAGTTAATGATTTGCTTATTTATAGGAAGCATAGGTGAAATAACGAATTGAATTAATCTTGGGAATGAAATGAAGAATTAGAGTAGACATCATGCGGCGCACGGTTGCCGTATCCAAAAAAACCGAGCGGAGAACTTGGCCGATATAGATTTCTTAATGCTAGTCTGGGGAATTGACTAAGCGCCATGTGGAACATAACCACCGCGAGAAAGGACTTAAAAGAACTTGATTCTTGTAACGACTCGAGTCGCTATGAGTACTAGCTCCATTTTCTATGTTCGAGACTTCTTATAGCTCAATTTAATAATTTATGACGTGCGTACGTAGTCTGTGTCGATTTTTGAAAAATTTATGTATGAAAATGTGATTTCTGACTTTAAAGATGGCTAGAGAGCGATTGACATCGCATAAGAGCCTGCATGACAGGAGTGTTCTAGAGGCTCGCGTAGAACAACCAACGAGCAAAACCAAGCCAAAAACGTGTAGTAAATTTTCCTGCCAACAACCATAATAACGAAATTGTTTACCACGATTAATGTTTCTACTAAATGACCTCGGATCGGTGTTTTTACGATTCTGATAGATTCGTACGATGATTTTCGACTTGCACGATAGGCTAGGGTCCTAGGTTACCTAAGAGAGTTTCGGCGCATTATGTGAAAAATTAAAAATTTGAGTTTAAACTTTGAAAATTTTGAGTTAGTGATTGATTATTTATAATTTTTATTATTTTTATGATTTGAGCTGGAGATCGAGTTTGTATATTGTTATTGCACTTGAATGGTTATAATACATAAAGAAAAGTGAAAGCTTACATATGCAGTCGAGGCCCAGTCCTCGACGAACCTTTCTTGATCCATCTCTTTCTTCTTATTTACAATATGTGTCTCCTTGAATAGCTCATCATGGCTCATTGGACGCCCCAACTTCTTTTTCTGAAAACAAATTGTATACGGTAAAATTGGAGGGTCCAACTTTCGGCCATTACATTGCCTCGGGAGTGAGGTTTCCAAAGGCTCCAGGCCACAGTCGAATCTTATCCCGAGGGGACATCAGTCTCCAGCCTCTAGGCAATGTAAATCAATGGTTACGGTGGAATACTGGGAATTTTCCTAGGTGCATGGCTAGGACTGACAAAATCTAGAGGTCTAGCTCTGACCCGTATCAGTGCATTGAGTGTCTATACCTGCCCCATATCTTTGTAATTAATGCTTTTGTACTATGTTCCCCCTTATATATAAAGAGGATCCTTGTCATTTTGTAGAGATCTGTTGCTCCATATTAAAATATACAAGAACACTCTCTCTGCTCTCTAACACATTCTTTTGAGTTCATTACTTCATTTATTGCTTGCATTCACTGTGTTCTATTTATTGTTCATTATTTATTGCTTATTATTGTCCATAAAGAGTCGTCGTTGATTTCATCCCAACTATTAGTCGCCCATCGATTACCCCTAATAACTCCCAGCCGAGCACCCGACTCGACCCCGAGGTCCACGAATAAGCAAGCTCAAGGCCCCGATTATTAACCATTCGGTTCGGTTATCACCTTGCTTTCAAGCTCTAATCTTGTTTCTAAGTCTTTCACATATCATCAACTGCTTAACAACTAGCATAAAAATAGATCACATATTTTCACATATTCTTGCTGGTTTAACCACGTAACACAAGTTATCTTTCATACTTTTTCTTGTCCAAGATCTTTGATTTCAGGTTAAACGTCTAACTTAGTAAACGCATGAGAAAACATCAACCTCGAAAACTATGGAGAAAATGGTGTTGACATTTCAGGTATTGGTGTACTACTACGAAACCCTGAGAACGCACCGGAACCAATTCCTACGGATGCGGTTTCACGCGATGCCCAACACGTTGAAATAAGCTCCCACACCAATAGGAGAATTCACGAAGGCGACCAATAAGAAGCCCAGAAAACCCCAGCTCAGGAAGAATGGGAGGTTAGCCTTCATGTTATTTTTAAAATGTTGCAGGCACAACAACTAATTATTCCTCAGCTGTAAAGTCACCAGAGAACTCCTAGCATGGTAGCACCGGGGACGGCTCCCCCAGCCGAGCAGGTACCAGAGAGGTCAAGTAACAACGGGTCGGCAGTCGACCCTGCCATCGTAAAGATGCTCAAGGACCTCACGAGGAGGATCGAATCGAGCGAGAAGAAGATAGAGGCCAACGAAAAAAAGGTCGAGACCTACAATTCCAGGGTCGACCAGATTCCGGGAGCATCCTTGATCCTGAAAGGTATGGATTCAAAGAAGTTCGTGCAAAAGTCGTTCTCACAAAAAGCGGCTTTGAAACCCATTCTGAAGAAGTTCAGAGTGCTAGATCTCCCGAAGTACAATGGAACCTCGGACCCCAATGAGCACGTTACTGTTTACACCTGTGCAGTGACACGTATGCTCAAGCAATCGAAGAATGATTTCAAGAAGCATTTTGCGTTTCAAAGAAGCTCGGTACTTTAGCAAAAATGGCTCCTCTGTCAAAAACGTCCCGAACCCTCGGGGATTGCCTGAATGACTTCCGGGTTGGAGCTCCAAACTCATAAGCCCTCAATGAGGTAACATCAAAATCACGAAGTGGCTCCAAAGACAAAAGCTCCCCGAGCACTCAGGGATTGGCGTCGAAATCGCAAAAATCGCACGACCTCTGGGTCGGAGCTCCTAACTCGTAAGCCCTAATGAGGCGACATCTAGATCGTAAAACAACTCCAGAACCAAAGATGTCCCGAAAACTCGGGGACTGGCATCGAAAACTCAAAGCCATATGATCTCCGGGTCGGAGACTCCAGAATCGTAAGCCCTCAAATAAGGCAATACCAAGTTTTCAAGTAATGGCTCCTAAGCCGAGAAATCCTCGATAACTTAGGGACTGTCGTCAATCGCCATCTCATTGCAATGACTCTCCGAGCTAAAAAATCCTCGATAACTCGGGGACTGTCGCCAATCACCACCTATCAAAAACCCGAGGCCATAAGACCCCGAGTGGGAAGACTCGGTCTCATAAGACCTACATAAGGCAACGACGACACTTGTAAGATCTCAACCAAGGCATGAGCCACACTTGTACCAAGTGAAAATATCTGTAAGACCTCAAGCAAGGCATGAACCATACTTGTACCAAGTATCCAAACAGTAAGACCTCAAAGGCATGCAAAACTTGTAAGACCTTACTAAAGGCATAAACCTGATCTTAAAGTTAAGTCTATATATCGAACTTGTAAGACCCTTAAATGGCATACCCTCGATATAGACGTCAAAACTACTTCACTCGAGACTAAAAATGGCTCTAGACAAACACAAATAACTACGGTCATAAGGTTGTACCAGCCAAACTAGCGCAACTCGGGGACGCCCGATCGTCGCTACAAAATCACAGGACTTTAATTACTTCGAATCTACTTTGAAAATAACCGGTTAAACAGGCTACCCTCAACACAGGCAAAAGAGCTTCGACCATGTCAGCTCCCAAACATCGGCTTCGAGATACTCAACCTCCAAGCTAAACCTCCCGAAGTGCTCGATCATCACCATATAATGACTCGTAATCAAGGTTTTTTATTAAACCATTAAAGAGTCAGGAAAACACTTTGAAAAGATCCTAATCGAGGGAAACATAAAGCCTACATAAAAGGTCGCATCAACCCAAGACATAAGAGCCATTGCCGCCAGCCCACATAAAAGGTCTCACCGATCCAAAGCATAAGAGCCATTGTCGCCAGCCCACATAAAAGGTCATACCGACTTCACACGTAAGAGCCTAAGGGACAACTTTAAATTCAAAAACTTGAGGGTTGAATGAGCTCGAGTTGAAACCCAATTCAGAGACTGAACCAAAAACAGTTAACTAAATCTGCCTAAGAGCAAAAGTGTAAGAGCCATTGTCGCCAGCTCACAATAAAATGTCGCATTGACCAAAAGCGTAAAAGACACTATCGCTAGCCTAAAATTCAACAACTTAAGGGTCAAATGAGCTTGAGTCGATATCCGACTTAGAGACTGAACCCAAAAAAGTTGATCAAAATATACCCAAAAGTAAAAGTGTAAGAGCTAAAACACCAGCTTATACTAAAGGCTCGCATCAGCCAAGCACGTAAGAGCCTACGAGTTAGCCCAATGAGCCTCAAGGCCATGCTATGAATCTAAGGATTCCTTCTAACTCAAAGAATAGTACATCCGGCTAAATTCAAGATAGGAAAAGATACAGAAGAAATAAAAACACAAGGTTTTCTTTCATACATATATATGAAAAAATACAAGTTCCATTTACAACATACTTTGAAAATACTGTGTGCAAAACCAAAAAAGGAAATCTACGTTCCCCTTGGGGACTATGGCTTGTCAGCCTCATCCTCGCTAT
The DNA here is from genome assembly GCA_026770625.1 of Nicotiana glauca. NCBI lineage: Eukaryota > Viridiplantae > Streptophyta > Magnoliopsida > Solanales > Solanaceae > Nicotiana > Nicotiana glauca. The sequence goes on from MU673082.1 coordinate 104,855, forward strand.
TCTCAGCGTCGGATAGAAGTGACCTAGCACCTCGTTCATCCGCCCTCGCCCGCTTCACCTCTTCCGAGAGGTCGAAGCCCCTAGCATGGATCTTTTGGAGGGTTTCCCTTCGAGACTTACACCGAGCATATTCCTTGCTCCTGACCTCACAGTTGAGAATCCTTATCAGCTCAGCTTGAGCATCGGTAGCGTCCTTTAAATAGACCACCACTTTCTGGTCGACCTTAGTTCGACTCATTACAGCTTCAGCCCAAGCATCCACAACCTCGGCCTTTATCTTTAAAAGCTCAGACTCGAGCTTCGTAATCATGTCTGTTCGAACCAAGTTATTATCATGAGCTAAGCGAAGTTGAACCTTAAAGGCATAGGCTTTGCCTAGAGCACCCTTTTTCGTCGAAGCCTGAGCGTGCGCCTGAGTCTTTAACTCGTGATACTGGAGCTTCGCTCGGCCAACTTTTTTCCGAAGGCGCTCCAAGTCCTCCGTCTTTTTTTGCAACTGAAATAAACAAAATATTAGCCTTAGGAGCTAGAAGAAAGAACACATACTCGCTCAGAACAAAAACTACCTGCTCCTTCAAATAGCTCTCGTAATTCAAGCTCCGACTCGCCTCATACTGCAAGCATACTAGCTCTACTTCCCTTTCATCACAAAGGAGCCTAAAGGATTTCTCCTCATCTAGAACTTTTCATAGCCTGGCCTTGCGGTGATGCAGCTCAGACTTAATCTTGTCAAAAGCCTGCAAAGGAAAACTCAATAAGGAAGGGAAGGCACGAAACGCGAAAGGCCTGTGTTAAAACTTACCGCATAGTGAAGCCGCTGGGCTTCCTCTAAGGTCGAGCACACATCTTCTAACCTGCCTCTCTTAGATCCAAAAGGGTTGACCCCAGTCGGGGCACGATTGCTCAACACATATGATTCCGGGTTTCGAGTATCCCTCGAAGTAACTCTAATAGAAAAAGGGGACGACAGCAGAGGAGAAACTGCCTATCACGGTCGTAGCTGGCTCAGTCAATACTTCCACTCCAGACCGCTGGTCCAGGTTTACCTTTCTTTGAGCACAGTCGCCATGCAAAGGTATCTCTTGCTTACTTTATCATTTTTAGGCCCAGAAACCAACAACCTTTCTCCCTCTTCAAAGGGGCACGACCTCGCCTCAGAAGGCTTCCCGATGCCCATAACAACATGGTCAGTACGCAGAAAGAGAAAATGCTTTTCCAACCGAAAAAATGGAAGGGAACAAATCGCGCAACACATACCGTGATGTTTTGCCTCCCATCAGCTCCTAGATAGAGCTTGTCACTTACGCTCATCGCTGTTCAAGTGGGCCGCCAACTCCCGAGCCCAACTCGATAGATCAGGGACCTCGCACGACATCCATGAAATTGCTATAGAAGAGGGAAAGAAGATACATTTACGAAACACTCCTTTGCCATAAGTAAAAAGCTACAAAGGCACAAATGTACAACTTATGTGTATAATTCCACCCCTTAAGGAATGGCATAAACTCCACGGGGATAATATCAATAGTCCGTACTTGGACAAATCGAATCATCCATGCCCGATCTCCATCTTCTTCATCTTCAATGACAAAAGGCGTGGCTGACAGGGCATCATAAGGTTAATTAACCTCGATGGTGAAAAGGTTGGTATAGCATGATAAGATGGCTCAACATGAATTTAAGCCCTTGATTCTCCGCGAAAAACCTCATCATTAATACTATCTACCAAAATAACGGATGAATCTACAGCAAGGTGACCTGGTAATTCCGACAGAAATCAAGCATGACCCTATCTAGGGGGCCTAGTATGAAGGGATATATATATACGTTCAAAAACCCCTTATCATGGTCCATAACACTCTCTTTCAGGGAAATTACGTGTAATACTACTTTCTCCCCCCATCCACAGTCTCTCTTCACTGATTCGAGATGCTTCTCTCCTATTAAAGAAATGGGCTTTGAGGCATAATCCCGATAACCTCGAATACTGGGAGTCTCTTCTAGTAGGAAACTCCCTCCCGAAGCAAAGTGCCTAGAGACAGAGCTCTTTTCTCCTTGCCGAGTAGATTCAGGCACAACAACCATGGCTATAGTAAGACGAAGGAAGGGGAAATGAAGACTTGTGTAGAAGTCTTGGGTTAAAGGAAAATTGGCACAATGTCACGCCCCAAAATCCGAGGAGCGCGATCGGCGCTCAACCGAGTAAACCCGACTGAGCAAGCCTGCTATGTTTCATTCTACCCAGACTAGTTCATAAATAAAGAGGGGATATTATCCCAATTAATAAACGCAAAGAAATCTGTCGTTAGCAACCCTCATTTCAATCTTGCTAATTGCTTCATTTAGTTTTCAAAATATTACTAGTTTACAAATTTAGTGAAAAACATGCTTATCAAGTACCAAAAGTTCTAGCCCAGACTCCCAACATCAGCCACTACCCACAATAGTCTATGGAGCCTCTAACACAAGATAAGAGCAAAAGACAAAATGCCGGTAACAAGGCTCTGGCTATACCTCAAAATGTATTCCGAAAATGAACAAAAGATACATAATATGACCCCGAGATGGAGTGGGGCTCACCAACAAAGTTGAATAAAAGTGGAGGAGGTGCTACTGCCGGTGGACTGGAGTACCTGCTATAGAACAACCTACAATCATAACACGAATGTAGTGCCCCCGGCAAAAGGGACGTTAGTGCCGTCGAATAACACTAGTATGTAAGGCTAAAAGTCCTATTTCAGATTAGAATATCCATACAAGCAAAGAATCCACAAACAGTAAGTCAAGATCAACAATATTCTAACACCAAATTTTGAAACATGTTAGTCCTCTACTTTATGAAAATAATATATATAATTTTTGTTTGGTTGGGAGACCTCTAGCACCGATATAAGTTTTACCACCATCTTTGTTAGCACGGAGTCCAATTACGACCCGATCGGCTAAGTCATCCCTTTTAGAGACATATACCACATCACAAATTTCCAATTTTTAATTTCCCAGGTATCGAATTTCCAGATTTGTTGATTTCCAGCACTATACCACCATATGTGCGGCATGGCGTCCGATCACGGCCCGATCGGCTAAGTTGCCTTCCCACATATGCCGTGTAGACTGGCGTTACCAAATTACAATGTTGCCAAGATCATCCTAGTTAAGGGGAATAAGCTCGATGCACCCCTACACCGGCACGTGTATTTTCATGAATGAGTCTTATGACCCACCCTTCCTCGGTGTTGCTAAAGATACTCCCGAAAACATATTTGATTCAATTTAGTATTGCACACAATTGTAGTATAAATACGAGTATATGAATATATCATAAACGCAACCATGCTTACCTCAATATCCTTCACCATTTATAGATCCCAATTAGTATTTCCAGTCACCAACAACCGTATTTCCTTGGCTCATTTGGCCATTCAAAGATTCTTTATTCCTGGCATGGTGGCCGTATTCGGTTTCTCACATTTTTATCCCTTTATTTCCAAAGATCACCAACCAATATCAATGCACCAAATATTCCGAAAGTTATGTATTTTTAAATTCAACAGAGATAGAATCATCAAGCATGAGGGACTCTTCTCAAAGAGGAATATACCAACCAACAATTATATTACACATTGAGCGTATCTATAAGGCAAAGCATTTTATAAAACAACCACTTATAGGCATAGTTCGGGTACAAGACCTTTAGGCCATTCTACTTTTGGAATTTAGTTCATAAGATTTGAGACTTATTTTATATTTGTTTCACACTTCCTTATTCGATTCATTTCCATATGTCATTACATCTCATCAATAAGTAGGACAAGTAGAAATAATCAACCAAGTCATTTAATACACACAATAGCAACTTGGAGCATTAAACAGAGCAATTCTTCTCACCCAATTAGCATGCTAAACTTCTTTTGAGAGGCGACTCAGGACTATACAATTTTGGTAGGTAAACCACACTTAAACTTACAAACAAATATGGAATTCACTTCCGAGAGAGAAAGTTTAGCCTACATACCTCGATTGAGCTTTCCTTAAGTCCTACTATACTCCGAGACTCTTAGCAACGTCAATCTCTTAGGAACATGACAAATCGAACCACAAATTAGAGAGGTGATCATATTTCTAGTTCATTTGAGCATATTTTCAAACACTAAGTGGGTATCATGCTTTTAAAACCATTTTATGAAAGATCCTACCATTCCTCATCCCATCCTTAGCTCAAGACCTAACAAAATACTCTTAAGAACTCATGCATGAAAGATATCCACTTCTATCCTCTTCAATTACCCTTCTAATGGTCTATCCTAGTTATATCTAGAAATTAAGAGCTTGGATTATAGACCCTTACCTTTTAGGAAGATGACCAAGGTGCCTTTCTTGACAAATCTTCAAGGTTTAAGCAAGAGCTTTAGGAGAAATATTGATGAAGAACCCCTTCTCCCTCTAGGGCCCCTTCTCTCTCTCTACATGTATCAGAAAATAAGCCTAACATGAAGGGTAGGGTGTAATATATCGACATGGGGTCGGGTTATAAAATTAGAAAATTGGAGCCTCGAATCAAGTATATGATTGCATTTGCGATCGTAGAGTAAACATGCGGTCCGCATAATGGACCGCAGAATGCTCCCCAAAAACTAAACATTCTGACTCAGTCTGTGGTAAAAATGCGGTCCGCATTCATGTTCTGTGGTCGTAAAGTGCACCGCAGAACTGACCCTTGCAAAAGTCAAAGGAAAATATGCGACGACTATGCGGTCCGCATTTCAATTATGCGACCGTATTTCGACCGCATTACTGACTTCAATTTTAACCAACATTCTACCTCACTCTGCGGCAGATATGCGATCCACATTTCGATCATGCGACCACATTCTGGACCGCATTTCTTGCATTTTTTCTGGAAACTTATTCTTGACCTTTTAATGCATTATTCAATCCAAAAAGGTTCGAGCTCGCCGTGAAACATATTTACTAATTTCTAACACATGTTCCTAACTTGGCACCACGGGATCCGGGTTTTCGAGTAGGGATTTCACGGGGCCTTACACACAAGAAAACAGAACTCTATGAAAGAGGATAACTACTCAGAATAGCAGAAGCCTCGAAGGCCGATTAAAAATGTTGGCTAAAGCTTTTATCTCTTTGGAAAGATACGCCGGCGGAATTGCCTCGGTCGTCGTATCCTACACTCGGTGTCTCCATACGACACTTCTAGGTTGAAAACCTCACATCAACCAAGTCCCGAGGTGGTACCCGACCTCAAGGACCTCCATCAAAAGAAGTTAGGCTCCAAGAAGCCGTTGTCACCATTGCAAGTCCCGAGGTGGTACCCGACCTGGAGGACCTCCATCAAAAAGAAGTTAGGCTCCAAGAAGCCACTGGTATCATTGCAAGTCCCGAGGTGGTACCTGACCTCGAGGACCTCTATAAAAAAGAAGTTAGTCTCCAAGAAGCCATTCACATCATTTCAAGTCCTAAGGTGGTACCCGACCTCGAGGACCCCCACAAAAAGAAGTCAGGTTCCAAGTAAACCATTAACATCATTACAAGTCCCGATATGGTACTCGATCTCGAGGGCTTCTCTATAGAAGAGAATAAGCGCTTAAACTTGTGAGGCCCCGTGAAATATTTTTACTCAAACCTGTGAGCTCATAGTGCCAAGTTAGGAATACGTGTTCGGACCCTTTGGACTGATCTATGCATTAAAAAGTCAAGGAATAATATTTTCCAGAAAAGTGCGATTCTGCGGTCGAGAATGCGGTTGCATAATAGCTATGCAGACCGCATAGTCGCCACAGAGTGAAGCAATGTGTTGGTCAATTTGAGGTCAACTATGCGGCCAATTATGCGACCGCATAATCGATATACAGGCCGCATAGTCGTCGCATAATCCCCTTGGGATTTTGTAAGGGGCAGTTCTGCGGTGCATTATGCGACCGCAGAACAGTTATGCAGACCGCATTCCTGTCATATACCCAAATAGTGTGTTCAAGTTTTGGGAGCATTTTTGCGGTCCATTATGCGCACCGCATGTCAACTTTGCGATCGCAGATCTGAGTTGGGGCTCCAGATTTCTAAATTTTAAAACTGACCCCCTGTCGTTATATCATGTGCTATAGCTCATTTTGAGCCTATTTTCCTGATGCTTTTAGAGTGAGAGAGAGGGTCTTAGAGAGAGGGAAGTGCCTTTCATCAACATTGATCTGCAAATCCTTGTTAAAATATTGAAGATAATCAAGTGAGATACCTAAATCTTTATCCAGGAGGTAAGACTTAATTACCTTAGCTCTTAATTTTAAACATGGCTATAAGGGTCATTAGTGAGATAATTCATGGGGATAGGGGTGACTACAGTGCATGCATGTGTTCTTAGAAGATATGTGGAAATTATAAATAGAGAGGCATTAGGAAAGGGCTAGTGCGATCATGCATAAAAGGACCATAAGACCTTAATGAACACTCAATGCTTGATAAAATGCTCAAGAGAGCTAAGATTATGAACTTCTCCTAATTATGGGTTCAATTGTTCTACATTGCTTAAATATATTAAAGTGCAAAACATTCCGGAACATTTTAGGATTAAGAGAAATCTCAATTGAGGTATGTATAACTAAAACCCCATCTTTTAGAAATTGAGCTTCATTGGTGCTGTGTAAATGCGGTAAAATTAAAGTTTGGGTTCTTGTATTGATTGTTATTACACATGAATTGGTGTTGCAACCTTGTATGCGTGAAAGATGTGTCTCAACATGGTCAATGTGCTATCTAGATAACTTAAAAAAGGGCAAAGAATATGAATCATGTATTAAAATGCTTAGACCTTAAATTAAGATTGAAATTGCATATGTTGTGCCATCTATGTGAAGTCTCATCTATGCTTACAATTTAAATTACTCTTGTGTGCACCTATTTTCCTAAATTACAAATCTAGCACTGAAATTGGGAATGATGTGAGATGCGGCCTAGTGCCAAATATATGATGTGCTAGCCGTGGCCCCAACTGCCTATGAAATGATTCATGGGAAAAAAAGATTGAAATGAGATGATTGATGGAAAAGGGAAATGCCTTGGTAAGGCGGCCTAGCCGATCGGGCCGAGATCGGATGCATGCTACGCACATGGTGGTAATGTGTTTGTGATTTAAGTGTGTGAGCACGTGATTTTTACCCCAAGTAAAAGAATTCCAAAATCAAAATAAAATAACTTTTGGTTGCAATTGTGTGACTCGTGTGAGATACCAGTGTTGGTTAATTGGATGAATGAAGATAAAAAGGGAATTAATTAGGAAAATATCATTAAAAATTGTAGAACAAATACTAGGAGATTTGGAAAATAAATAAAAAATAATAATAATAAAATAAAATATAAATAATAAATACATAAAAAAAAATAATAATAAATACAAAATTGAAAAATACAAAAACAAAGCAAAATACTAAAATACAAATACAATAAAAGAACTTGGGCCAAACGTAAGAGATACATGGCACGCCCAATACAGACCAGGCCCAGTCATTTTGGCCCGGTCTGTCCGACCAGTCTCACAACCAAACGATGCCGTTTAGGTTTAAACAATCTGGGCCGTTGATAAAATTGATCAACGGATCAGATGAAGCGGTGCCTATATAGATAAAATGACGTCGTTTAAGTTAAGTAATCACAGCCGTCCATCTCACTTGATCAAACGGATGAGGTAAAAGTATGACTTAAACAAAACGACGCCGTTGGAATAATTAAATCTCGGCCATCTATTTCATCTGATCCAACGGCTGGGAACTGAAGAGACTTAATACATGTATATATCGTCTGTGTATAGACATTAGAGACAGATATGTCTTCTTCCTCGTATAAGCCCTCGCCGGACTGTCTCACCGGCGGGAATCACCATTGACGCCGTTGCCCGCCAAAATAACACCATAAAAAGCCCTCACCGTCCTCTCCCCACTCCCATAAATCTTTTCCTTCAAATCATTCCCTAAGTCCTCGAATATAATTTTTTGTGTCGCCGGAACCCTACTCCGGCGAACACTAAATATGCCAAACTGACCTATTTTTACACCATAGCTTTGCCTCGACCTCCTCTACCTTAATGTAGTGGTTTCTTGGCTCAAATATAGCGAGAACCACTCAAGTATGGATTTGAAATTTTCTGCCTCTGAAGACCATTTTAATCCCTTTGATTCTTGACCGCAACATACTTAACCATG
>MDKF010542621.1:0-22432 GCA_026770625.1 Nicotiana glauca
TTCTCTCTCCCTCTTTCTCTAAATCTCTCTCTGGTTCTAAGTCATATCTATTGATAGCTATTCTCTTGGTTTGTCGCATAAATATATCCCAAGATCGCCCGAGCACTTTATTTTTCTTCGCTCATTCATTGTTATTTAGCTTAAGATTGATAGTATAAAGCCTTGCTTATCTATATCTTTACTTGTTTTCCCCTTCCCGACTAGTCTCAATAAGTTCGAGATAGGCTCGAGGCCCAGCTCCGAGGTACCTACAGGTTTGCTTTGCGCCCAGAAAATGTCCCCTTACTGGTTTGATTACTGCTTTGATTAACTCGATCTCTACCATTTTACTTCATGTTTCAGCACTAACCACCATTGCAAACTAGCTCAAGAATAGATCACGTATCTTTAGAATACCGTTTACAAATTTAATTGACGTTACCATTTTCACGGTAAACAGTTTGGAGCAAACCGTGTGACTAAAAATAATAGTGATTATTCTCCTGTAAGTTTTTTTAGACACGATATCTGTCACACTTTTTCTTGACCAAAAACTTTTTGATTGCAGGTCAAAATGTCCGGCTCGATAAACAGAGTTGAGAACAAAACCCTCGAAGACCATGGGCAAAATGGCGTGGCTATCCCGGCTGCCGGAGCACCTCCGCAGAATCTTGACGGCATTCCCAAGCCAATCTTAGTGGACGCAAATGCGCAGGACGTTTATCAAGTAGATGGAACTTCTCATTGATAGGAGCGTACGACACAACGACAAGCAGGAAGCTCTTAATGAATGTTGCAGCCGGGGAAGAACAGGAAGTTAGTCTTCATGTTGTCTTTGAAATGTTACAGCCACAACAACTAGCCATCGCTCAGCTGCACAGCCCTCCATGAACCCCCAGTATAGTGGCAACAGATACAGCTCCCCTCGCTTAATGAATACTCGAAAGATCAAGCAACAACGGGTCATTGGCTGACCCCACCACCGTAAATATGCTCGAGGACCAGGCGCTCCTCCAGTCCTTAAGGGCTTAGATTCGAAGAAATTCATTCAAAGGCCTTTCCCGAAGAAGCAGCCCCAAAACCTATCCCAAAGAAATTCAAAATGCCGGAACTCCCTAAGTAAAATGGCACCTTTGACCCTAATGAACACGTCACTGCGTATACCTGTACAATAAAAGGTAACACCATAAAGAGCGATGAGATTGAGTTTGTAGTGCTGAAAAAATACGAAGAAACACTGTCAAAAGGAGCTATGATGTGGTATCATAACATAGCTCCCGACTCCGTAGATTCGTTTGCCATGTTAGTAGGATCGTTTGTAAAATCACACGCCGGAGCCATTAAAGTAGCAACAAGAAAGTTTGACATTTTATAAATCAAGCAGAAAGAGAATGATATGCTGCGGGAATTGGTGTCTTGATTCTAGATGGAGCGAATGGAGCTACTGCCAGTCTCAGACGATTGGGTGGTGCAGGCCTTCACCCAGGGCCTGAAAGAATGGAGCTCCATGGCTTTGAAATAGCTGAAACAAAACCTGATCGAATACCCGGTCGTGACTTGGTAAGACATCCACAATCGGTACCAATCAAAGATCAGGGTAGAGGATGACCAGCTGGGGGACCCATCGGGCTCAGTATACACAAACAAACTCTTGGCGAAGGAGGCAAAGCTAAGAAAAGAAAGGTATCAATCGTACCTCGAAGACAAAAGAAACGCCCAAAGCCCAAACCTGCCCCGCAACGATCGGAGTATCGATCGAGCATAGGATCCTCGAGGAATTATCAACAGGACCAGGTTTGACTGCAACATAGCACCAGTCAACGCACCCCACTTGTCGGAATATAACTTCAGTGTCGATGTTTTAGACATCATTTTCGCTATCAGCAAAATCGAGGATGCAAAATGGCCAAGACCAGCACAGTCGGACCCTTCACAGAGAAATAACAACTTGACATGTGAGTTCCACAACACACACGACCACGGGACCGAGGATTGCCATCAACTATGAGAAGAAGTAGCTCGGCTACTCAGCGAAGGGTACCTTTGGGAATTCCTCAGCGATTAGGCCAAAAATCATTTTCGAGACAGGGAGGCAATCAAGAAGAACGAAGTAAATGAACCAAAACATGTCATGCACATAATTCTGGGAGGCGTCGATACCCCATAGGAACCCATGATTAGGAAAACAAAAATATCTATCACTAGGGAGAAACGTATTCGGGGATATATCCCGGAGGATGCCCTCACCTTCAGTGAAGAAGAAATAGATGCCCTATCTCAACCCCACAACGATGCCCTTGTAATTTCCTTTCACGTAAATTCTTTTTAGATAAAACGTGTACTCGTAGATCTAGATAGCTCGACCAATATTATCAGGTCAAGGATGGTAGAACAGCTCAGGTTAACTGGACAGATTGTGCCAGCCACTCGAGTCCTCAACGGGTTCAACATGATGAGCGAAACAACAAAAGGAGAGATCATCATGCCCATCACCGTGGCTTGCACGACCCAAAACACCAAGTTCCATGTCATCGAGGGAGACACGAGTTACAATGCCTTGTTCGGAGAATCGTGGATACATTGCATGAGAGAAGTACCATCCACCCTCCACCAGATGATAAAATTCCCGACAAAAGAAAGAATTAAAACTGTCTACTGAGAGAACCATGTGGCAAGGGAAATTTTTGCAATACACGATGCACTCTCGGCCCCCATACCACCGCCTTCAAATAAGCCCACGGGTTAATCAGGTCTCAACACCAGTCAGGTTTAACAAAATGCAAAAGTAGAAATCCGTATCGCATACTCAACCTCGGGTGATCGAAACAAGCGAGCTCTAGAGCACCGCTAACGTATGCCATCCCAAGGTATCACTATTTCTTTTATTTTATTTTCAAGATAGAAATTAACCCTTGTGCAGGCACTCGACTGAAGATTTCGAGGCACTTGCATTATCCAAAAACCTCGAGACCTCCCTAAAAATAAAGCGCCAATTGCACTCTTTTCCTTGGACCGAGTTTTTTATCCTAAAAAGAATAAGGGTTTTTACCGGCAAGGTTTTTAGTGAGGCAATGCATGCGAAGCTACCAGGGGAGAAGCCCCACAAAATCACTCGGAGCCATCCTTACGGCCAACTTTCAAAGCAGCTAGGAGCATTATCCCCAAAGTCCTTGAGACTCATGGGAGCGCCGAACAAAGGTCCCGGCGGGAAAGTGATGTACCCTACCAAAATGGTAAAAATAGCCAAACCTAACTAAGGCAAGAGCATGTATTGTTATATCAGGCAATAGAAAGTACCCCCCTCTTATTTTAAAAAAAAAAAAAGAAAAGCGAAAGGCCTTTAATCAACAATATAGCAACATGAAAATCACCAAAGTAACCCTACTTGGCTCGAGTACCGGTCGAACCAGCATGATATCACATATATCACATCAATGGATCAGAGTATGTCTCCAACTCTTCGCTCTCCAAAAAGAAACGAATAGTAGAACAATCCCGATAGAGGCCTCTCCATCAAATACATCCTGAAGCACTCAGAGACTTGAAGCAATTCAGCATCCGCCCCACCTCGGGGTCAGAATTCTAGGCTCATGAAGCCCTCCTAAATGCAACTCTAGGCTCAAAAAAAATAGTCTTTAAGCTTTAGCACAACTCGGTGACTTGGGAAATCATCGCCAATCTCCACGCACTAGAAAATCCGAAATGGTAAAACCCTAATGGGCAGCCTCGACAAAAGCAAATCTATTCTCTATACTCGATAAAACCTCAACAGCCATGAAAATTCCCACAGTTTACGCTATATGTTGCATTTGTAAGAATCCCTGAAGGGCATACCCTCGGTGTAGATGTCTAAAACTGCTTCTTAGGATAAAAAATGGCCCTGTCCAAAATCACATGACTCCGGTAAAAATGGCTGCTTCAGCCTAAAAAATGCGACACGAGGATGCCCGACTGTTGCTAAAAAATCCACCAAATGTACTTCGGAAAGAACTGGTTAAAAACAGGCTTCTCTCCATATGTAAAAAAATGAGTCCCGACCACGTTGGCTCCAAAATTGCAAAAACATCGATCTACTCAACCTACGAGCTGTGAACCTTTCGAGGTGCTCCAAACATCGCCGACTACGACTTAAAATCAAGGTTCTTGCAGAAACAACGATGGGTCATGCAAAAATAATCAATAAGACCTTAACGAAAGGAAACAAAGCCTACAAAAAGCCTCTGGGCCTCACATTAAAAGATCTCTACGATCCTACAGTGTAAGAGCCATTGTCGCCAGCATGAAAATTGATAACTTGAGGATCAAAGTGAGCTCGAATCATAACCCGATTCGGAGACCGGATCCAAAATAGTTAAACTAAGCAAAGCCTCTGGGCCTCATATTAAATGGTCTCCATGACCAAACAAGCGTAACTGCCATTGTCGTCGGCTAAGCAAGCCTTTGGTCCTCACACCAAAAGGTCTCAATGACAAAGCAATAGAAAGGACATCGTCACTGAACAAGAGCTCAAATGAGATTTAAGGGTCGGTTACAGCTCGAGTAACAACGTGACTCGGAGACTGGACCCAAAAATTGTAACACTTCAAAGAACGTGACAACCATGCCACTATCACCCGTTGGAACCTCCGGAAAAATTAAATGGTAAACTACATATTTAATCGCAATGTGACTCGGAGACTAGACCCAAAAAATTGCCAAACGCCCAAAGGAAGAAAATAAAAACCATTATCGCCAAACCGAATGGGCTTAAGGTAAGTTAAGCTCGAGTAGATCCCGGCTCTAATACTGAACCTGAAGGTAATCAAAAAATGCAAGTCTAAAGGATATTCCGGGATTGAATCGATCCAGTGAAAAAAAACTCCAGCAAGCAGAAGTGCAGAAATTACAAGTTGTAGTGTCTCCCCCTACTTATTATTACATCTGAATAACAGGACATAATCTCGGCCTGCGTCATATGCTACAACTCATTGGCCTCCTCCTATTCACCAGATATCGGATACTTGGCATCAAAATTCGCTCCCTCGCTCGGTCAAAAACAATGAAGGTATCAAAGAAACAGAATTCCAAACCTTTTTTCTTATATATATACCGTGCTTAAAGGGTTCCCTCTCCATCTACAGTCACCCCAATACCATATCAAAAGCAAAATATTCACGTCTATACCCCGCATTGAAAGGAGTATAACTTGCCGAAATTCACCCTCTACGGCCACGGCACAACGTCAAACAAGCTTTGCAATTATCACCCTGGCTCGAGCCAATTATTCTGGGAAAAGGAGCCCACTGCACCGGCCTAATCAGAATATTCATCTGGGAAAAGCCACGAAAAACCATCTTTATAGTTACCTTTCAACCATTGTGTTACCCAATGAAATGCTATTTCGGCTTGTCCACAGCAATAAATCTCTCCACATGATATTTCTCGAGATACACGGAGACTGGACTCGAGGACAATTCAACAAAAGAAATGCCTAAAGGGGACGGCCCAAGCAACGCTATCGACGGGCAAGATAGAATCCCCGGGCCGAGCGCCCACAAATTCGCTTCGACCTAGGAGCACAAAAGGTCATCATCCTCCACCCACGAAGGCGGGAAAAATCCAAAAGACTAATCAGAGCTCAACCCATAACGCAACTAGGGGAATAGTTTAAAAACCGGTCTATATGATCGAGAGCGACGACAAAAAAAAGGTACAAAAGGAATAAAGCTTTAAAATACTTCTTATATTGCACACGAAAAAACACTCTCTACCTATAAGCACATCCTATGCACCGCACAAAATGATGGAACCTCTATCTTTGCGCCAGAAGTCTACAGCTCATCAAGTCGACTGCAATGACCACAAGGAGTAATCGAGCATCACCCTCATCCGCCCTTGCTTGGGCCAATCCTCCGATAGAACAAGGCCTCTTGCTCCAGCTTCCTCGAATACCTCTATCCAAGATCGGCAACGAACATATTCCTCGATACTCTTCTCAGGATCAAGGGCTCGCCTCAATTCGAATTGGCATCAGCAGCTTTCTTTATGCAAATCTCCACCGTTGTGGACCATGTGGGGTGCCCAACACCTTCCCCTCACAGTTATTTCGAGCCCTTACCCAATCTCCGGTAATGCAAATTGGTTTTATGAGTTACTTGCTTCGGGTGTCCTAACACACCATATTCAAATACCCAATTTCCGAAAGGAAATGAGTTGTTCCCAATGAATGTCAAAACCCGAAATCCGCGAAGAAAAAAAGGGATAGACAGTGTACCCATTTACTAATAGCTTGACACAAAAGACTTTTAATAGGTATGTAAATGGAATGGGTATTAAGGTTATAGATGCACAATTATAAGTCTAAGTGAGATATTGTTAAGATAAACTATAAACTATAAACTATATGTTTTTTACAGTATTTTTTATGGAAACATTATTTTGTCTATTATTGAATTCAACATAATTTTACTTTAAAATATCATATATTAGTTTGTGTTTCATTTTCTCATATAGTAGATGAATTTTGTATAAAGTTTAACTTTGTAACAACCATACCAGTTGTTTTTACCTTTAGCACCTTGTTCGGTAGGTTGATTCCTTGAGTAGATTCAAATTATTCATTATGACTTGCTTGTATGGTTGGATTTGATTTTTAAGAGTTTCATAGTTAATTAGAAAGTGTAATTCTCAATTAGGAATCTTTAAGATTGAAGAGTTCATCAATTTTTTACTTTTTAGTAAATGACCTTAGAATCAGGATTTTATAGTTCGCATAAGCTCATATAGTGATTTTGGACTTGGTCATGTGTTCGAATTTGAATTTGGAGGTTCCTAGAATATTTCGGCTCTATTGGTTTAAAGTTAGCAATTTGACAGAGTTCACAAGTTTTACCGGGCGTTGACTTTGAGACTAACGGGGTCAAATTGTTGCTTTGAAAATTAGAATAGGTCCATTTTGTCATTTGGGACAGGTGTCCAAATTCTGGGTTAAATTTAGATTAGTTAGGTTTGAATTGGTTGTTTGGTTCGATGTTGGATGTTTATGAACTTAAGAGATTGATCTTATTCGGTGATTCTTGGTTTTGATGTTAATATTTTTGTTTGAAACCTTCACACAAGTTTGGATTATGTATATGGACTTGTTGGCACGTTCGGATGGAGGTTCTGAGGAGCTCGGGTGAATTTTGGGGTGTCTTCAGATCATTTTAAGCTGGTTTCAGGTTGTTGGTTTCTCGTGTTCATGCATGCATCATGATTGAAATGTGTTTCACATGATCGTGGAGTAGATTTTGAGGCAAATAATTTATTTTTCTTCACGTTTGCGAGTATGATGATGCAATTGCATAAGTTAGAGGAGTTGATCTATGCATTGGCATGTGCGAGGAAGCGTTCACGTAGGGGATGAGGCTACATGGAGTTGTTGCTCACGTTCATGAATGGTGTGATGCATTCGCGTATGGTATGCCACGATCATGGAGGCTTATTTATGCAGTGGCATTTCTATGCTTCGCGATCACGAAGCTTTGGACCGCGATCGTGAATGGTTTACATGGAAAAAACTATTTAAGTTGCTATACTGGATCTTTGTCTATTATTTCATATTTTCATCCTCAGATATCGAGAAGAGGAGTCTTCGAAGAGAAATTTCACTACTATATTTGAGGTAAGCAATTTTTACTTGAATTTGGCTTTATATCTTGATTACTAATGGATTTCAACACCTAACATAAAAGATTTTGAAAGGAAATTTAGGGATTTTGTTTACTCTTTAAAAGAGTGTATTTTGGGGTTTCGACCATTAATTTGGACCCAAATTTTTTATACTAATTATATTGTGACTCGGTAGGTTATAGTTTATCAGATATTCACATTTAGAGCATACAAGCCCGAGTTGATATTTGTTGACTTTTGGTGATTTCTGCAAAGATCGAAGCTCTATGGATTAGGATACATTCCTATGGCATTGTTGATTTCCTTGGATGATATTTGGCCTGGATTTGCGCATTTGGAGAGCTAGATCGAGGTTTTTATGAGATTCGAGGTCGAAGACTAGCCCAGATGAGGTAAGTAACTTATCTAAACTTGTATTTTGAGTGTAATATTTGGTTGGCTAGGGTATTTGTTATGTGATAGAGGTGACAAGCGTTTATGTGTGCAATGTGATTATTCACGATCTGGGTAGTTCTTAGGCTACTATATACCTTGTTTTGCTATCATCCTTCTCTGATACCATGATTTCTCCATCTATATGACTACATGGGTTATTATTCATGTTCAAAATCATGTCTAGGCTATCTGCTTAATTGTTTGATACATGATAAGGTTATTTTGGTATGTTGAACTATTTGCCTTATCTATATTTCTACTTTATAGTCATGATAATTATTTTTGCGTTTTTCCCTTGAAAATGATAGTTACAATTAAAGTTGATTTTATGGTTCTAAAAATACATGATCTATCTTTATGCTAGTTTTTAGGCAACGGATACTAAGTAATAGATCAGAAAGCAAGATTATATCTAAGAGACGATATGATAATCGAACCAAACTTCTGGAGATCAGGGCCTCGAGTTGTCGTATATGATGCTTTGGGATCAAGTTGGGTTTCCGGCTTAGAGCAATCGAAGGAGGACTAACACTTATGATAGCTACGATGATGGCTCTTTATGATCAATGATAAGCAATAAATCATGAAAAATATATAGAACACTCTGAATATAAGCAATAAAAGGAAGCAATGTGATCAAGAGAATATATTAGAGAGCAGAGAGAATGTTCTTGTATATTTAATATTGAGCATCAGATGTCTAAAAAATTTTATATTTGAGGGGGAATCCCAACATAGTACAAATGCATTAATTACAAAGATATGGGGCTGGTACAACCATTTAATGCCTCACATCGTTTTTAGACTAGTCTACTAGACCTTGTCAGCTCTATTTATGGGCCTTGAGAACTCCCAACTTTATCATCATAACTGTGGGTCTGTACTGCCCCAAGGTCAAGCTTCGATAGCCCTCGGGGGATGAAAATCGACCGTAGTCTCGAGCCTTTGAGACGTGCTTACAAGGCGTCGATTTATAGTATATAGATAGTCCACGCATTTCCTAGAATGAAATGATAGGAAACAATTTTTAACCCCTATTCCTTAGGCACCATCACCATGATGTCAACCTATCAGAGCATTAAAAGCCATAACCCAAAGTCGTGCAAGGGTCACCGTCAGCATGTCTATCTAGAATCCCACACACCACTTTGGTTCAGTTTTTCCGTTGCACATACAGCTTCTATAAATACCTCAGTTTTTCCGTGATTAATTCAAGCTTTTAGGGCCAAATACATCGTCCTCTACGCGCCTCTCTCTTTTGTTCTTGGTTTCCTGCCCTCCTTCTCGAGAAAAAGAAAACTTTTGGTCGCTATTTCCAGAACTTCCAAGACAGTGTCTCGAAAAGATGAGGCTGCCTCTTCATCTCGAACATCGAAGAATAAACCCAAGGGTAAGCCCAAATTGGCTCCTACCGCTGAGTAGTGTACACCCATCAAGTTCAATATCATGAAGAATTTTTTTGTCGAAAGACCTTCATCTATGCCGGGTTGATGCGAACACGTATCCTGGTTCATCAGCGTTGTTAAAGATATAGACAAAGTGCGGGCGGACTGCCAATGGGATAAAAAGGTGTTGGTCTAGATTCCTAGCCTTAAAGAGAGCATAACAGACTATAAGGATGGCTTTATTTATATCTACATATACCCGTTCACCTTGGGCCATGTCGACTCTTCGGACCCTTCCTCCGGCTATAGACCCGGTTATTCTCAACTTTTATTGCAAATATCGGGTGACACTTGCCCAAACTTATCCCTCTTTCTGGAGGATAGTTTAAATGCTTCGATATTTTTCCAGCAAAGCCAAGAGTACGACTTGTACCCTTGATCATCTGACCAGTTTGTACAACCCTCATCTTTTTCAAGGCTTGATCGAGCTTCACCCTCGATCTTTGAAACCCTTTTTCTCTAACATTGATGAGCACAAGGATCAGAGGTGGATGAGCTGGTTTGCTCGAGTAAGGACCTCGAACATTATTCGGGCTGGGTGGATGTCGTTGCCAGAGGAGTGGAACATGAAGCGTAAGTGCCTCTTATTTGAGTATGCTTTGTTATCTTCTCACTTTCTTCACAAAAAGCTAACTTTTCCTTTGCTCCTGGAGCCTCCCTTTGGTATCCCGAATCTGTTTCGGACCTGTTGGGGTGGATTAAGGGATTAGATTGCTCGTTTCCCTATCTTGAGCGTTCTTGGCTTGAGTTGGCTAAAATGCAGTGAGTGGCCAAGAGTCATGGTAAACTCCTTGTTGCTTCCTCTATCATGTTTTATATTTCTTCCCCTATCCTCCATGCTGATAAACTTTGATTACTATGTTTGCAAAGGCCTTGGCAGTGGAGTGCAAATGAGATCGCCTCCTGATGGCGAGGGAGGGTTCTCTAAGCCAATTAGGATAAGTAGAGTAAAAAGAAGAAAAAGGTCGATTCCCTCGTATCAAAGAACCCAAGTCTCGCATGCCTCGAGCTGAGGCTGATGAGGAGGATGAGGATGGTGATGATGATGATATCCCTTTGGTACAAAGGAAAAGGTCGGGCACAAACTCCCCTAAGTGTCTATGTCGACGGCCATCAAGTCAGGAACGACCCGAGCCTATGCTTCGGAGGATCTCGAGTAGGGAACGATACGGTCTTTGAGCCCCTGGCCAGACGTGATGAAGCCCCTATTGAGGAGACCGTTGATGCTGGTTCCAAAGGGCCCATGCCCGGAGCTTCTAGGCTGCGAAAATTACCCCTTGGCGATATCGACTCCCTGGGTAGCCTTAATTTGGGTCCTCGGTTCTTCCCTGGGGAACTCAGCGATGCTTAGGACCCAAAGGCTACCAATGTGGAGGGTCTCTCAAAGGGGCAGATGAGCTTGACAACTTCCTTGATGGCATTGTTGATGTCAGGGAGTACATTGATCTCGACACTCCCAATGGAAGCAGAGAAGTTCCAGTAAAGGGTGATAGTTTTTTATGTATATTTTTCTATTCTCGATTACCTTTCCTTGTTTTCCTAACTCTTCTAAGAATATGTATATCCATGCCTTCTCTAGGCTTCAAGATGAGCTTTCATGCAGTGGAAAGGAGCTTGAGAAGCTCACCTCGGGACTGCAGGACTCGGAAGCCTACTTTGCCCGGAAGGAGGAGGAGTTAAGTGAGCTTCGGCGAATTTAGAGGGAGCGTTCCGAGAAAAGGTTTTCCTTGCTGAGCAGGTAACTTTCTATTCATAAATCTATTCACCATTTTAATAATTTGATGTTTACTGACTTATCTTCCTTTTGCAGATAAGGCAGAAGGATTTTCTCATGGGGCGACTTTGGAAAGAAGTTGCTGCTATGAACACGGAGATCCTCAAGTTGAGGAGGTAAAATAAGGTTGTGACCTCAATTTTGCTGCGCTATTTGCGGCCATGTCTGAGGTCGAAAGAATGCCACTACATATGTGAGAGATGTCGCTACTACGAATCAGCTAGCTCAAGAGATATCAGAGGACGCCGAGCAAAATCTGACTCAGACTATTACTTACACTCGTGTAAAGGCAAGGAGACAAACCTTAGAGGAAGCCAATATTGAAGATACCGGTCTCTCAGCTAAGATTGAGGAGGCCCGAGATTTAGAGAAAGAGTTGGCACTCTTAGTCACTTTGGATGAAGATCCCAGAGACAGTTCAGAGGGCAGCGGCGATGAAGAGTAGGCCTGCTTCGCCTTTCCTTATCTTTTTTCTTTTTGTGTATGTATTCCCGGGGAAACAGGTCTTGTAAAGGTGCCCCTCATGAAAATATTTTTCGTGATGTAAGAAAAATAAATTTTTTGTATCCAGCCTTGCATTCTTAATCTTTCATCAGTCATGTAGAATTCAGTCTTTGTATTTTGATGTCAACTCTTAGGAATCCATATTTGGGGGCAATCGGGACCCTTGAGATCGGGCACCATCTCGAGATTAGGTTGATAGCTCCTTTGGGGACTATACTTAAAATATCATAAATCCTCGGGGTCTCAAGATTTCTCGAGCGCCGCATGACAATATTAGTTATATGACACGATAGTGGGGCTCCCGAGGTGGTCCCATAAGTACATTTCCTTAAAAAGTGGTGTTGTCATGGCAAGACCTAATTAGTCTTCTAGATAGGCGAACAGACGTCGTTTACCTCTATATATCTGTTCGCTCATTTCTTAAATGGGGACTCTGCTACTCTCGGTAACTATCCCTCTCATAGAACTTTGGTTCTTTCTGCTAGTTTTCTCGTCATTTCAACTTAAAGCCTTCGCCCAAATCTTCACCCTCCTTTTATTATTTTACCGTAGCCATGGTTTCTACAGTGAAATCCGTTCATCAAGGAGAGGAGAGTTCTGCCTCTGTTCCACGTTCGTTCGGTGGTACACCACTGGTATCCATTGAGCTAACCTCAACGTGATTTGTCTTGAGGAGACGCTTTATGTTAGAGAAACCTCTCAACGTTCAAGGGCATCATGCATCAAGGTTCATCTCCTTAATAGGGGAAGAACACCTCGAGATGATTAGGAAAGACTATGGATGGGGAGAAGAAGTGGTACTGCATCTACCTTCCCCAGAGGAGATCATCATGACCCATGTCGAGGGGTTTTTGAATGTGTATATATATCCCTTTACGTTAGGCATCTCTATAGGGTCGTGCTTGAGTTCTGTAGGAGGTATAAGGTTACTCTAGCGCAGGCTCACCCATCCCTTTGGAATATAGTGTCAATGATAAGGTACTTTGCAGATAAGGCCGGGCTCGAATTCACCCTTATCCATCTCGTTAGGTTATATCAGCGTCTGAATTACTGGGTCTTGATTATCCTATGTCGTTGATCCACCTGGTCCCCTGTCGTTAACGATAAAGAGGACGAGGACCGAGGGTGGATGAGCCAGTTTATTCAAGCACGAACAGTCGATATTATCCCTAGAGAGTTTTTGCCATTTCCTGATAAATGGAATTTTACATGTAAATGGTGTACTATACTTTTATCGCTTTGTCCATAGTGGAGGCAGGCTTCGTAAAGATATATATACACACACATTGGTTTCATTCTCTTTAGCAATTTCTTTGCTGCCAAACAAGGTTCTTGACCTGGCTGAATGGTCTCGTAAGCTGGGAGCTTGCTCGACCTATGATAAACGTTAATGGCGAGACCTGTCCAAGGGGATATGGGAGGCAAAGCATCATGGTAGGTATTTAATGGCTTGTTTCTAGAAATGTACTTTCTTTTTAGCGCACTAACTCTGCCACCGCAGGTTTTTGAGGTTTTTCCAAGATGAGGCTGTGTCCCCTGGGGGAGGAGGAGAGATGTCGACCTCGGGGTCGAGGATTCATAACTAACAAAAATAGTCTTCAAGGTGTGAGGATACTCACGGTGGGATGAGTCTTTCTCTGAGGTTCAAAAGAGATGAGTCGATCGATCTTCCGGCTTCGAAATCCTCTATTTTTGAAAAAGCATTTTTCGTGCTCGTCGAATGTACTTCGAGGGACAAGAGTTATCTGGTGCATCCCTCTTCTCATACCGAAGGCACATCGGGGGAAACTAAGCCATCAGATGTATGCTCAACCTTTGGTGAGGCTAAGCAGCTTAGCTCCATGGTAAGGTTTGTTAGTTGATATACGCTTCTTTCATTTTGCATCTTTCTTTTTAAGCTTTCTTTTCCTGGCTTTTAACAAGCTTAAGTCCGAGCAGCTCTACCGTATGGACAAGCTACGGAAAGCTTTGGATGAGGAGAGGTCCCTTAGGCTTCTTTGCACGAAAAAGGAAGTTGAGTTGTACACCTGCGGTATGAGGCAGATCGAAGCCAAAACTATAAAAGACATCTCAAAATATAGGTAACCTACACTTCGTGTCGATGTACGCTATCGCGCCCCCTTTTTCTAAGGCAAAATTGGGTTTATGACATTTAGGAGGACAGATCATTCCCTTTTGGGAATTGGGTTTTGAATTGAAGAGTCGCCACTTAATGATTAAAGTGCATTAGGACACTAACAATGGTTTGAGTTAAATAACCAGAGTTTGGGTAAGCGCTAGAAATTATCTCGGGGGGAAAGTGTTAGGCACTCCCACAAGATCCACTAGTGTGGTTCCCCGACATGCTATAATTGTGCCTTTAGATACAATAACAAGTAAACAAGCAAGCACATAATAACTGAAAAAAAGTAAAGACATGCTGGAATTTGGGAGTAAGCGACTTTATGATTATTTAAAGGATATACAAGTGCAGAAAAATGGGGACAAATAATTGGTACAAATAACCAAACAAGGGAATAAAAGGGGGCGGAGATTTGGATATGAAAGAGCACTGGAAATTAGATAACTAAAGGAGATTTTAAATGGTTGAAGTAAAAGACGAGATTTAAAAGAACTGAAAATTAATAAGTTTAAAAAAATTCTGGAAAGTAAACAAATAAAGGAGGGGGGGTCCTAGCTTTATAAATAACATGATCATCCCACACAACACCTAGTAACCATTTATACGCGTGGTGTTATCGTGTGGTAATCATATCCATGTCTACCCTTACCCACCTCGTTAAGGTACTAAATCACCGAATTTTCTCGTTATTTATGGCATGCTACTACCCGCCCCAATCCTATCAGTCCCAGAGGCATTTGAGACTATTAATCCTAAGGGGAAGGGAGATTGGCTTTTCAAAGTTTTAAAAGGACAAAAGTCTAGTGCAACAAACAAAACACATAAGAGCAGATTTGGGGAAGCATATAAACAAATAAAAAGGCTCAGATATACCTCCTTTAAAGAAAAGAATAACACATAATGTAGCATGAATTGCAGGTACATGATAGGTCTTTAATTAAACTTAAATGTTAAATGGGTGCCTGATTTATCACATGTTTTCAGATAAGAAGTCCAAATTAGGCATGCATGCTGGTTGTAATTATTAAAGACTGGTATAGTTAGTTTGTTATTAGGTTTGCCTAGGTGAGACCTATAGGCATGATGTCTAACAAGGTAAAGTATTGATTTTAAGGAAGGATTGCTGATTTTAGAAATAAACCAGTTCTGTGGATATTAATGACATTATTACTGATTTTAGACTTGTAAACGAATCAGATTTAAATGATTACCCATATAGGCATGAATTCTAAGCATCACTGATTTTTAAAACGGTTATGTAAGTGCACGAATCCTATAAGCAGGGTATCTAGGATGCAATTGTTTAATCTTTAACCTATAGATTTTTTGCCTAATAACATATGCATTTGCAGAAGTGCAAGAACTTATAGGCATGGCTTCTATATGCTGAAATGTAGAAACTTATAGGCATGACTTCTATATGCTAAAATACAGAAACTTACAGATATGATTTCTAATGCAGTAATGAAACAACCTATAAGCAAGATCTCTATATGAAAACCTATAGGCAGGATCTCTATATGCAGCAGTGAAACAACAAAATAGGCAGGATCTCTATATGTAGATACATAAATAAAAAATGTTGTGATTGCACATGTAAAGACCTAAGACATGATATCTACCCCCACATGCATAACCTGAGTGACCCTCCCCCATTTTTACTATACACCCCGTAAGTTATTAAAAGATTATTACAACCTAAATGAATCCAGAAAAGTAAAGAAAAAATTACATAAGAAATTAAAAATTCCAATCAAGGAGAGCCTAATTTAGACTCATAATCTGAAACATGAAATAAACCAACTTCCAAAGATCACTTTTCCAAGACCTTTCTCTTATTTGGGATTTTTCAAAGTTCCCTAAGAACCTCAAAGGGCTTCGAGCAGTGCTTGCACCATGAATACATTGCAGAATTAGATTATAGTGCATTGTGGAAGGGCAAGCCCTCAAATGTCCAAGTTCAGAAGGAACTCAAGGCCCCAAAGCAAAGCTCATAGGAGGGGGTAGAATTTAGAGTCTAAGAGTAAGTGTAAGTGCAATAGAGGGGGAGTTAGGGAAGGCCATGGCGGGATAGTGGTCATGCCCAGCAATCAGGAATGCTGGCACACCCCTGACCAGCCTATTAGCCAAATCTTATGAGTTGGGATCCATTGAAGATCAAGTTCCAACCTGAGCAGTAATTTAGATACTATCAGGCCAAAAGCTTAACTCAGACACATAGAGGGGAATAGTGGTGTAGGGATTCACAATAGAAACAAATGCAAGGAAAGAACATACATAGTTTAATCATTGGAAATGAACAGCAAAGTAAAAAAAACTACTGCAACTATAAAGTAAACACATAGGGGTGAGGTAGAAAAATTAAATCAGACATACCAGTTTCAGGGAAAACAGGTAAAAACAATAGTCTTCACAAGCAAATTTGTAAGCGAGCAGTTCCAAAAGATTTGAGAAAAGCAGAGTGTTGAGCAAATATTGAAACTCAAAGCAGTATTGTAAGTGTGTAAGTTGAAAGTAACAAGTTCTAGGTATTGACGTCGAAGCGTATTTATAAGTGCAGAAGGGTAGTCCCTTTTATAGTGCAGAGAAGCAAGTAAGAAAGGCAAGAAAATAGTTTGCAACCAATCACACAGAATTTCCCTTTAGTTAAGGGAATTGATTTCAAACGGATAGAAGATATTTAAGGAGAGAATTTGATTAAAACTTTCCCCAGTGTAATACAAGAAGGGGTAAATACACAAGAGTTATTTAAGGCAAAAGTCTAGTGGTACACGGTTTCTGAAAAATAAGGAAAGGGAATCAATCAAACAGCCAGGGAAATCAAACTTACAGGTTTTTACTCAAATGAACCAAGTTAGGAAAGGGGTAAAGAAACGTTAATTTAAAGGCAATCAATAACAATCTATTAGCCCCATTAATGGAATTCAAAATCAATCAAGTAGTTGGTAAAATATTTTTTGAAAGAAGAGTTCTTATATATATAAAGCACACAAATATGTGAATCAAGAAAGGATTGTCAAGTTATTTAAAAGAGAGTTTAATCAAATACAGGTTCAGAATCGTAAGAAAAAAGGGGTACAAGTCCAATTTGTAGACTCACAATGAGTCTGAGAGTCCAGGGTCCCAAAGTGGAACCTTGATTCAAACACAAAAAATCAAAATCGCTAATGGAAACCCTAAATCGGGGTTTCAAATTGAATCAGCCATAAAGGTGAGAAAGCAAGCCATTGGGACAGACTCAAAGGTCTGTTCAGAGCCTCACGAGAAACAAAACAAATATGATAGCATGTTTGGAACAACAACGAAAAAAAGCTAATTCAAGATATGAAGAACATTTTTGGAAAAAACTCAGAACTTAAACAAGTTTGGAAGAAAGAGATGATACAAATTTAAAAAAAAAACAGATAAAACATGCTTAGAAAGAATACAAACAGAATCGAGTAAAACAAAAAATAAAAGAATCTCAACGGTAAACACACATAGTAAAAGAGTAAAGGAAGCATAACAAAGATTAACACAAGAATAAAATGTATAGTAGAAAGAAGAAAAGTAGAAAGATAGTACATGCATAGCAAAAAGAAATCACATGAGCATGATACAGACAAACACACATAAAGCAATGAAGAAGAAAAAAAATCAAAAAGATTTTTGGAAAAAATCCTTTCAGAAACCCTAAAATTGAAGACGAATGATTTTGAAAAGAACTTTTAGGAAAAATACTTCAATTGCCAAGTAAAGCATTGATACAGCATATATCTAAGCAAACACTAGTGAAACAACCTCGAATATCTTAGGGTTTTGGAGAAACCCTAGAAATGAGAAAGGCTTGGAAGAAGGTCCGATCTTGAGTCGGAGAGGTCAGGAAGTAGGCTCCTGAGTCTTCAATATGCCAGAGAAGCAATGGAATCAAAGGTCTGAGAAGATCGGAGAGAGGACCATAGAGGTCAGACTTCAAAAAGCTCAAGTAACCATGGTTTACTGGTGAAAGGGAATAAGTACCAACCATCCATGGCCTGAGAAGCCATGGATTCCGGTCGAGTGGTGGTTGAAGAGGGGTAGAAGGAGGCTAGGGTTTCTGAGAGATTTAGAGACGAGAGGTTCCAAAGGTGATTGAGAGATGGGAAATGAGGGATTAGGGTAGTCGTTTGGAGTTAAAGAATGTAAGGGTGGTTTATGGCCGTTGATCAAAATGATCAACAACCTGGATCAATAGTAGAAATCGGATGGGTCATTTGGAATTGGGTCGTGGGTAACCAATGAAATTGGGCTGATTTAATTGAGTCAAATTAAGGGCTACAATCAAAATATATTGGGACTGTTATTGAAATAAAAATGGGGGCTAAATATTAAATAGCCAAATTTCCCTTTTTATTTTATAAAAATAGTGAAGATGATTTTAAAAGTAAATTAAAAGTACTGAAACATTAATAGTGTATAAATATTAATTTAAAAATACTGGACCCAATTTTAAAATTATAAAATGCTATTAATCTTAAAATAAACTACAGTTGCAATTATATGTAATTTAGTCTTTTAAATACCAAATAAATTTGTAAAAATATACTAAAATCACCTTAGCTATATTTTGGTGTAAATGTGAGAATTAAATAGGCCATTCACAAAAATGATAATCTTTGGGAATAATTATTGGATTTTATACTACTAAAATAGATAATAAATTAATTTTGAAAATCTTTAAAAATTATTTAAAATACCAAAACACTAGGGCATGCTTATACATGCATGTACATGCTATTTTGAAAGTACTTTCTATAAGAAAATAAATAAGAAAAAATTGGATATCAACATACGCTTGATGTGCCGGAGAATTTCAGCAGATTTGATACAAATAGCTTAGATTTTAGCTTGTTTTAGATGCAATTTTCTTTTATACTTATATAATTTTGGTATTTTTGCAGTATATGAGTTTTAAAAACTTAATAGCTGGGAAATGAATTCAAAAAGACAAGAAAAGAGCAAAAAGGCATCACAATTGTGGATATGCGATCGCACATTGAACATGCGAGCCGCAGAATGTGCAATTGACTCACAAGCCAAAATAGTTTTCTGGGCAAAAATCCAGCACATAAAAAAATGCAGTCCAGTCTGCGATCGCATAACCTGTATGTGAGCCGCAGACTTGACCGCCAATTCAACTTGAAGGTTGCTGAAGTTACAGAATGCGACACAAAATGCGATCGCATTTCTACAATGTGGACCGCAAACCATGAATGTGACGGAGGCTAGGAAACTATGGTTGAACTATGCGATAGCCGTGTTAAGAATGTGGACCACATGTCTGTTACGCGACATAAATGCGGTCACATATTTAACCGAAAAGAGTATTTTTGTCCAGATTTTGCACTGCATTTTGGGCCCTTCAGCAAGTCACTTGAATTTACCGTATAACACTTATTCGGTCGCATAGTGTGTGATGCGGTAACTTACCCACAGTAAAATCGTCAGGTATATCTTCGCTTCCTTTCATCTCTCACACGTTCAAAACAACACAAATTGTTTTTATTTTATCAGAAACAAAAAAAAATGAAAGAAAATGAAAAACGTAGAGAAAAGGAATGGAGAAGGCAAATCGACTAGTGCGTGATCTAATACTCTAGGTGTGCTCATATAAAACATCACTGGTATGTCTTCTTTGTCCAAATTCCATTATCTCAAGCTTTAGCTGTACAATTGTTCGTATTTTTGTTTCCCCTGGTATTGTTTCATGTTTCCTTTTCTTCTATGTTTTTCTTTCATGCTTTATAATTAGATACCCTTTTCGTAGTGTTCTCTTAGTTAATGTGTATGTTTTGGGTATGCTGGGTAGTGAAAATTAGGTCCACCATTACTGAGGGTTAGTTGAATCATTGGGAATGATGATATTTGTGGCTCGCAAAATCAAAATGTGCTCCATATTTCTGCCGCATAACTAACCGTAGATTGGTTGAGGAAGATGATAAAATACGGCGAGTTTGCGATCGCATAATTTATATGCGGACCCCAGACTCACCGCATAGTGACATAGTGTACCCAGTTTACAGCATGCTTTCTGCAGCCATTTTGTGATCGTATTTCCTACTTTGCGATGGAATGTGCCATCACATTTTGGTATTTGGTTTGTGAATAAATCAGTTTTGCGATGAGTATGCGATCCGCATAGTAGTTATGCGATCGCATAACCTGTCGTATCTTTAATTTTTTTTTAAATTTTCTATTTTCTTTTCATTGTTGCCAACAAGGTCGCGCACATTCTACTTTTATACTGATATGGCTCCCATGAAATACTCAGCCTCAGACAAGAAAAGGGCATCATCCAATCGTATAGCGTCATAGGAAAAATGATCACGAATGGACCCTAATGTTCCACATCCCTCCCAATCTGGTGAGGAGGAGAGCATTCCCTCGGTTGACCTACAAGCTGAGGCAAGAAGGAAAAGAGGAGACGACTTCCACCTCTGATTTGGGTTGATGGGTCCAGGGCACTATACAGAGAAGGGCTCACCAAAAGAAGATCCTGGTTGAGAAGCAATTGAGCTTGAACTCGTTACAAGAGCATTAACCCCACGTATGGGAGAGCATAAAGCAAAGAAAATGGGGGTGCTTCACTGAACCGCCTGTTGAGTATAATGAGACTTTTGTCCATGAGTTCTATGCATCATATGGAGCCACCTCCAGAAATACGCACGACAAACGCAACAGTGAGGAAATTATTGAGCTATACTTCCCGGGCTGGAAATCGGGCACAGCTGAGTATGATACCAAATGGGAAAAAAGGGAAAATGAGCGTAGTTGGATTGCTTTGGTGATAG
The DNA here is from genome assembly GCA_026770625.1 of Nicotiana glauca. NCBI lineage: Eukaryota > Viridiplantae > Streptophyta > Magnoliopsida > Solanales > Solanaceae > Nicotiana > Nicotiana glauca. The sequence continues at coordinate 20,719 of MDKF010542621.1, forward strand.
TAAGGGGGACTCCTACTTCGATCAACCCGGTGCATAAAATATACAAGGAGGATCTCAGACGAGAGGGTCGATTTTGGCACAGCTTTGTCACCTCATGCCTGATACCATCCAGAAACGAGACTGATATAGGCATTGAGAAAGCCCTTCTCATTGCATGTATTATGGAGGGCATCAAGATTGATATGGGTGCCCTTATCTTCCGAGATCTAGGGATCCCGGCAAAGAAGTATGCCACTGCACTTCCATTTCCCTACTTGATCACAGCCCTCTATAAGACTGTGAAGGTCCCCACCATACCACATTCTGAAAGGACAGGGAATGAGCTGAGAGATGTTGATATCACGTGAATTAGTGATGTTGTTACTCCCCCGAAGGTTCAGACTCAGGGTCTTGTTGATGTACAGCTTTCTGACTCCTAGACTCATATGACTCCTCAGGCCCTAGTTGCGTCCACTTCTATTTCACAGCCTACTCCTCAGTCCACCACTACTCAACCTTCTGCTGCACTACTGGTCGTCTCGAGGCTTGGTGTCATAACTCTGCATGCCAATGCTAAAGTATACCAGCTTCAGGAGAACTTGCCTATCCTCATCAAATAGGCGCTGACTCCTATTCAGTACTCAGTGACAGCTCTCCAACAACAACAAACATCTTTCGGAGATCTCCTGTAACATATTGAGTTGAAGGTTGAGAAGATCAAATGAGGTGAGGTCAGTGACTTGCCTAGGCTCTAGGAGCAAGATTCCACTACGAAGACCAAGCTCCACAAGATGCGGACTTTGGAGTTCGATCTATTATCCTTTCGACCCAACGAACGTGAGCAGGGAGCAGACACAGCAGCACCAGATTTGGACTTTGATTTATCCACATTGATGACGGATAATGCACCTCCGTCTGCTGGGACTTCCCAGCCTCCAACTCCCACTGCACATATTGAGATACCTTCTAAGGTGGAGTCCGAACAGTCTTCAAAGTCTTAGAGTGAGAAGGCAGACGAGGGAGATGATGCGGAGGATTCTTGAGAGGTATTTAAGGCTGTTCTATGTAGGTAACTAGATACCAATGTGGCTATGTGGTTTGAAAAGAAGCAAAGATCAACAGGAAATATGTGATAAGTATTCAAGGAGGGTGAAGTCACTTGTACCCAAATGCTTATCCGACCCTTCCTTAAACCTACATTACAAGCCTAAAAAGTCCTTATGGGTTCTCCAACCGAGCGTTCTTAAAATAATGCAATAAGTTAAAATAAGGGCAAGCCTATGGTATGGTATGGTATGTTGTAAAACTTGAAACGCTTTTTTAAAGTGAGTGTGTGTGTAAATTTGTCCCTTGTTATTGACATTGTATAGTGTGATTTTGGGACTTTCTTTCTAGGGAGGGCACATGAATTGTAAGGATTGAATACAAGTTGATTTTCTGAGTCAAGTACAAATGCACTCAGCCAAGGGTAACATTTTTTCACATTATTTGAGGCTCAAAGTTTCACAAGTTGATTATTCTTTGTAAATATTGATGGTTCAGGAAGGGTAAAGCAATCGAAAATGCATGCTTGTAATACTAACAACAAACACCGTCCACGATTATGATTGTTTCATATCTTGTAGATGGAGTCTAGGATAGGTTAGTGTTGCCTTAGCTACTTCAGGATAGGTTAGTCTAGAAAAGCACAAAAAGGCATCGCAATTGTGGATATGCGATTGCACATCCAACATAC
>MU673087.1:0-16354 GCA_026770625.1 Nicotiana glauca
GGTAGGGGTGTGGGGGTGGGTTGGTAGGAATGGGGAATAGGGAATAGGGTGGAGGAAGTTGAAAAAGAATTATGGAAAATGTTTTTTTTCTCTTGATAGGGAGAACATTTTTCTTCCATTGGAGGAAAATATTTTTCAAAATATTTAAGCCAACCAAACATAGAAAAATTGAAAAACATTTTCCGTTTTCCTTCGTACCAAACACACCCAAAACCTATAACATTTCTAATCAATTATTTCTATCTTTTTTCAGTTCTATGCTCTGACCAAACATGTAAAACGATTCTTTTGTTAAAACCTCAAAAAGAAGCTTTGGCAAGGAATCAGTTAGATGCATCATATCTTTGGTTGCCGACTTAGATTATGCATCTCCGCATACCACAGATAAAAGGCACACTCAAGCACATCATAAACATTCTACAAAAGAGGTGCTTTGTCGAGTAAAAGCTAGTAACCAAGAAAGTATAAACATACCCAATGACAGATTTTGCTGTTCAGAAGCTCATCAACAAAAAGATAAAGATAGCTGTGAGAAAACACGGGAGAAAATATATTATTGATTTATTGACATATTTTTTAATGAGCCCTATATATATATGCACACATAACATGTCCTACTCCTAATATATATTGGATTAGGGTTATTTATTTACTCCTATTTACATGACTATTCTAACACTCCCTCTCAAGCTGGTGCATATAAATCATATGTACCGAGCTTGTTACATATGTATTTAATACGAGGACCAGTGAGGAACTTGGTGAAAATATCTGCAAGCTCATCATTCGACTTCACAAACTTTGTAGCAATATCTCCTGAGAGTATCTTTTCTCTAACAAAGTGACAGTCAATCTCAATGTGTTTAGTTCTCTCATGGAACACTGGATTTGACGCAATATGAAGAGCAGCTTGATTATCACAAACAAGTCCCATCTGACTAATCTCACCAAATTTCAACTCCTTGAGCAACTGTTTGATCCAAATTAGCTCACATGTCGCCATAGCTATCGCTCGATATTCTGCTTCTGCACTAGACCGATCAACCACATTCTGTTTCTTGCTCTTCCAGGACACCAAATTTCCTCCTACCAAGACACAATATCCAGACGTAGAACGTCTATCAGAAGGTGATCCTACCCAATCAGCATCTGAGTATCCAACGATCTGCTCGTGGCCTCGATCCTCAAACAATAAACCTTTACCTGGAGCTGATTTTATATACCGAAGAATACGAACAACTGCATCCCAATGACTATCACACGAAGAATCCATAAACTGACTCACAACACTCACAGAAAAGGAAATGTCAGGTCTTGTCACTGTAAGGTAATTTAATTTACCAACCAACCGTCTATATCTTGCAGGATCGCTAAGAGGCTCCCCCTGTCCTGGCATAAGTTTAGAATTTGGATCCATCGGAGTGTCAACCGATCTACAACCTGTCATTCCTGCCTCTTCAAGAATATCTAAGGCATACTTTCGTTGTGAGATCACAACACCTGAGCTAGACTGATCGACCTCAATACCCAGAAAATACTTTAGTTTGCCTAGATTCTTAGTCTGAAAGTGTTGCAAGAGATGTTGCTTTAATTTAGTAATACCATCCTGGTCATTGCCGGTAATAACAATGTCGTTAACATAGACCACCAGATAAGTACAGAGACTCGAGGCAGAATGCCGATAGAATACAGAGTGATCAGCTTCACTCTAAATCATGCCAAATACCCGGATAACTATGCTAAACTTACCAAACCAGGCTCGAGGAGACTGCTTTAGACCATAAAGTGACCGACGCAAACGACTTACAAAGCCACGAGACTCCCCCTGAGTAACAAACCCAGGTGGTTGCTCCATATAAACTTCATCCTCAAGGTCACCATGTAAAAAAGCATTCCTAATGTCCAGCTGATAGAGGGGCCAATGGCGAACAGTAGCCATGGATAGAAAAAGGCGGACTGATTTTATCTTAGCCACAGGAGAGAAGGTATCACTGTAATCAAGCCCAAATATCTGAGTATATCCTTTGGCAACAAGACGAGCCTTAAGACGATCAACCTTACCATCCGGACCAACCTTGACTGCATACACCAAACGACAACCAATAGTAGATTTACCTGAAGGAAGAGGGACGAGCTCCCAAGTACCACTCGTATGTAAAGCAGACATCTCGTCAATCATAGCCTGTCGCCATCCTGGATGAGACAATGCTTCACCTGTAGACTTAGGGATGGAAACAGAGGACAAAGAAGATAGAAAAGCATAATATGGTGATGACAAACAATGATAACTCAAACCGACATAATGGGGATTAAGATTAAGGGTGGTCCGTATACCTTTCCGAAGTTCAATCGGTTGATTAAGAGGAGACAAGACCGCAGTATTAGCAAGGTCAGGTGCAGGACGTGAATCAGCTGGGCCTGATGCTGGGCGCGGACAGCGATGATATGTCAAAAGTGGTGTTCCTGTGGCAGGGAGTCTAGGCGGAGCCACACTAGACTCCTCAACGGTTGGAATGGATAAGACTTCTATAGCGGAAGGTGAAGGAGGAGCTATAGGAGACTCGGGTAAGACTTATGTGGCGGAAGGTGAAGGAGGAGCTATAGTAGACTCCTTAAAGGTCGGTATAGGTAAGACCTCAGATATGTCAAGGGGGTCAGAATGGTCAGAAGAGGTAAAGAAAGGTTTAGACTCAAAAAATGTGACGTCAGAGGACATAAAGTACCTGCGAAGATCAAGTGAGTAACAACGATATCCCTTCTGAACACGAGAATAACCAAGGAAGACACAATTGAGAGCACGAGGAGCTAACTTATCTTTCCCAGGGGCTAAGTTATGAACGAAACAAGTGCTCCCAAAAACACGAGGGGGAACAGAGTATACGCGTGATTGGGGAAACAATACTGCATATGGTATCTGATTCTGGATGGGAGAGGAAGGCATCCGATTAACTAAATAACAAGATGTGAGAACTGCATCACCCCAAAAACGCAGCGGAACATGAGATTCAATGAGAAGTGTGCGAGCAATCTCAATGATGTGCCTATTCTTTCTCTTTGCAACACCATTTTGCTGAGGGGTATAAGGACAAGAGGTCTGATGAATAATTCCTTGAGAAGTCATAAACTGGTGAAATTGAGTGGATAAATATTCTAAGGCATTATCACTGCGAAAAGTGCGAATAGAGACACCAAATTGATTTTTAATTTCAGCACAAAAATTCTGGAATATAGAAAACAACTCTGAACGATCCTTCATTAAGAAAATCCAAGTACATCTTGAATGATCATCAAGGAAACTAACAAAATAACGAAATCCCAAGGTTGAACTGACTCTACTAGGACCCCATATATCAGAATGAACTAAAGAAAAAATAAACTCTGCGTGACTCTCAATACTACGAGGATAAGAGGCTCGGTTATGTTTCCCGAGCTGACATGACTCACAATAAGGCAAATAAATAGTCTAGTCTAGCCTGTTGCACAAAATCCAAATAAGGCATGTTGAGCAAGTAAGTCAATTAGACATGCTTCCATAGATTAACAACAGACTTAAATTCCAAGTAGTACAAACAAGAAAGGAAAATACAATTTAAGGCTATTTTAATGAAAAATATGATTTTCAACAATTGGCGCAAGTACGCGCTCGTCACCTCACGTACAGGGCATTTCAGTTACCACAATATCAATCCTAAGGGGTTAGACAAGCCACTTACCTCGAACAAGTGCAAGTTAACCCGAAACCACGCTTTTACCACGAGTATCCAACTCCAAATGGCCCAAATCTTTTCAATTAAATTGCACATTATAAATAATACTTCAAGTAACTGATTCCACAATTAAATTCTAAGCTAGTACGCGAAATTATGTAAAATGATAAAAATACCCCTTGGGCCCATGTCTTGAAATCGGGTAAAATTTATATTTCCAGAAACTTCGCACTCTCACGAGTCCAACCATACCAAAATTATCCTATTCCCATAATATTTCGACCTCCAAATCTAGAATTTTCATTTTTTGAAATGTTTACAATTTTCTCCAATTTCTTCCATTTGATTCACTAATTCTTGATGAAAATAACCATGGAATCATTAGATATAATCACTTATGGATATAGAATACTTACCCCAATCCATATGGTGAAAATCGCTTCAATATGATCTCCATAGCCCAAAAAATGAGAAAAACTCTCGGAGTGCCCGAATTATAAAATGTCCAGCATTTTTGCTTCTGCGGTACTGTTCACCGCAGAAGCGGAAGCACTGTTCACCGCAGAAGCGGACTGTGCACCGCAGAAGCAGAAAAACTATTCATCGCAGATGCGGTACTGTTCATTGTATCTGTGAAAATACCAGCAAGTGCCCAGAAAATTGCAGCAGCTTTTTATTTCACTAAAAATGCTCTAACTCCATCATAGGAACTCGGAATTCGACGATTCTTGTTCCTTGAGTCACAAATAATAATACTAACCTATACCTTCAATCGAAACACAATTTGGAGCTCATTTGCTCAGTGCAATACCCGTTTTGCTCATTAAATAATTAACTCATGTTTCGCGTCAAAAACCCAATCACGACTTGATGAAATTAGACCACACTTTCCAGATCACTCCTATAATTCATTATTAAAATTTTGGAAGTCTCGAAATCAAATTTCGATCTCTAGAACTAAAAATGGACCTTTGGATCATCACATGCTTATGCTCAAAACGGCAAAATTTTTCCAAAAACTCTTCCAAAACTTATCCTAGCCTCATGGTACCCGACCAAACATGGCAACATAATTCAAAACATCATTCAAACCTGTTCCAATCATCAACACACCTCAAACAACATCAAATTACCCAAAACTCATCGAATTCAAGCCTAAGTTTTCAAAAACTTCCAAAATACACTTTCGATCAAAAACCCGACCAAACGATGTCCGAATGACCTTAAATTTTTCACGCATATCCCAAATCACCCAACGAAGCTACAATAATTCTCGGAATTCCATTCTGACCCTTGGATCAAAATCTCACCTATCAACCAGAATTCGCCAAAATACTAACTTCCCCAATTCAAGCCTAATTGTACACCGGACCTTCAAAATACAATCCGAACATGCTCCCAACCCCAAAATCACCTAACGGACCTAACGGAACCATCAGATTTCCATTCCAAGGTCATCTTCATACTGTTCTGACTACGGATAATTTTCTAACACTTAAGTTCTCATTTAGGGACTAAGTATCCCAAAACTCTCCGAAACCCAACACCGAACATCCCGGCAACCAAAATAGCAGAAATGAACTTAGGGAAAGTAGTTAATAGGGGACCGGGGCATAAATTCCAAAAACGACCGGCCGGGTCGTTACATCCTCCCACACTTAAACATTTATTCGTCCTCGAACGAGGATAAAGACATACCCGCAATAGTGAAAAGATGAGGGTACTGGCTGTGCATATCCTGCTTTGTCTCCCAGGTCGCCTCCTTGACCGGATGACCTCACCACTGAACCTTCACTGATGCAATGTCCTTTGACCTGAGCTTTCTAACCTGCCTGTCTAATATTGCCACCGGATCCTCAACATAGGATCGATCCTTTTCCAACTGGACTGAACTGAAATCCAACACGTGTGACAAATCACCATGATACCTCCGGAGCATCGAAACACGAAATACCGGGTGGAAATCCCGCCAAGTTGGGAGGTTAGGCAATCTCATAAGCAGCCTCCCCAACTTGTCCTAATATCTCAAAAGGGCCAATAAACCTCGGACTCAGCTTCCCTTTCTTCCTAAATCTCATAATGCCTTTCATAGGCGAAACCCAAAGCAGAACCCACTCTCCAACCATATAGGAAAATATCGTGAACCTTCCGGTCCGCATAGCTCTTCTTTCTGGATTGGGCTGTACCGACTCTATCCTGAATCACTTTAAACTTTTCCAAAGCATCCTGGACTAAGTTTGTGCCCAATAATCTAACCTCACCCGGCTCGAACCAACCCACCCGGTCTCTGGTGCTCATAATTAACCTGCTTACAATTGGGGCACCGAGCTACAAACCCGACTAGGCTCTGAAAGATCCAACCTCACAACTGGCTAAGGCCTGAACATCCAATGCCATAGGCCTCTCTGATGCTGGTAGGTAAGCCAAACTTCCCAAACTCTCTGCCCGGCGACTCAAAGCATCGGCCACTACATTGGCTTTGCCCGGGTGATATAGAATAGTGATGTCATAATACTTCCGTAACTCTAACCACCTCCTGTGGCACAAATTTAGATCCTTTTGCTTGAACATATGCTGCAAGCTTCGGTGATTAATATAAATCTCACAAGGCACACCGTACAAATAATGACGCCAGAAAGCGTGAACAATAGCAGATAACTCAAGATCGTGGATAGGATAATTTTTTTCATGTACCTTCAACTGTCTGGACGCGTAGGAAATCACCCTACCTTCCTGCATCAATACCGCTCCAAGGCCAATCCTCGAGGAATCACAATACACAGTATAAGACCTTGAACCTGTAGGCAATACCAAAACTAGGAATGTAGTCAAAGATGTCTTGAGTTTTCTGAAAGCTCGTTTCACACTCTTCCGCCCACTGGAACGGAGCACCCTTTTGGGTCAGTCTGGTCATATGGGTTGCAATCGATGAAAACCCCTCCACAAAATGATGGTAGTAACCCGCCAAGCCAAGGAAACTGTGGATCTCTATAGCTGAGGATGGTCTGTTCCAGCCCTGCACTGCTTCTACCTTCTTTAGATCCACCCAAATACCCTCACTCGATACCACGTGGCCTAAGAATGCCACAGGATACAACCATAACTCACATTTTGAAAACTTTGCACATAATTTTTTTCTCTCAGAGTCAAGCACTGTCCTCAGGTGTTGCTCATGATCTTCTCGACTCCGGGAATACACCAGAACGTCATCAATAAAGACAATGACAAAAGTAAAGATATGGCCAGAATATACTGTGCACCAAATGTACAAAAGCTGCTGGGGCATTGGTCAGCCCAAATGACATACAAGAGACTCGCAATGATCATACGATGTCCTGAAAGCAGTCTTCGGGATATCTGGCTCCCAAACCTTCAACTGATGGTAACCTGAGCGCCAGTCAATCTTAGAAAACACCCGTGCGCCCTGAAGCTAGTCAAACAGATCATCAATACAAGGCAAATGATAACGGTTCTTCACTGTAGCCTTGTTCAACTGGCGATAGTCAATACACATACGCATGGAACCATCCTTCTTCTTCTTAAATAACACAGGAACACCCCAAGTGATACACTAGGCTGAATAAAACCCTTTTCAAGAAAATTCCTATAGCTGATCCTTTAACTTAACTGAAGGTTTCACCTCATCCTTAGTCCATAACCTTAGGACAGGACCCAAACTTCAACATCTAACATTCATCATAGGACCCGAATTCCACATTGTCACACTGCATTAGTCTTATTTCAACATACTTCAACTTTTAATAGTGCTTAATTACTTCAAAATTATTTCTCCGGGATGTTACATTCTCCCACACTTAGGGTCATTCATTCTCAAATACACAACATAGCTTATCTCTTTCTTCACACATCTTAATGTCTCAATTTTTTTTCTAAGTCCCAAATTTTTCAAAATTTTTGGCAGTGCCTCCCCTGTAATTGGCCTATCCACCTGCCAGAGTAACACCAAAACAACTCCTAACAATACATCCACAACCCAATGAAATACCACAATGGATATATCAATAACACTAATCTCAGCATTACAAGCATCGCATAATCATACTGATATCTGGACGTGGAACACATCATCTGTATGCCCATAACCATGTCCCTGGCCATAATAGTTGTTCATAAATCACAACATTGCCAATTAACCTTATGTTAACAAACATCTTATTTCATACCTCCACTTTACTCACAACGAGGCATTGAAACCTCATAATTACTTACCCAAATTAATGAGTCACATTTAACGCCACCTGGGCGCCCATCTCGTAGGCTAAAACTCAATGTTTACAACACAAAAATGACTGAATATGAACAGAAAATACACAAGAATTGTCAAATAAGCCTACAGGCATGACTCCCATTTAAAATATACAAAATTTTTAATTTCATAAAAGGAGCATTTTAATCACAAAAAAATTTTCAATGCCAGGACCTCGTCCTTATATAACACCCACCGCAGCTTGTAGTCCGGTTTAAAATATTTCACATCATATAAAAAAAATGAGAGGATCTCATCCTCAACTCTGAATCACAAGTATTTGCACATTGTGACAACTAATTTTTTTTTCATTTCCTTTCTTTCTTCTTTTAAATAATTTTCGTCAACCAAAATCACAACATATAATGAAGCCTCATACCGATGGGGCATATAATTCACAATTGAATTTAGTTATCCTGAATTCACATCAAAACCCACTGTAGTAAGTAATAGAAAGTCACTTTTAGCCTCATCGCTATTCTTAGTAACCAACACATAATGATAGAAATAGCTATCTCCATATAATAGGCCAACGCGAGTATTCACATAAGTAGATTTTAGGATTACGAAGCTCACTCATGAGTGGAGCATATTAAGAGGACTCGCCTCAATTTCCAGAACCAAATCAAATTAAGGAAAAATATCCTTTTTATAACAATCGGAATTACACCTGGAATGACACCATCTGGTATAGTGGCCTCAGCCACACCATAGCAATTATATCAATAGGTCGGGCCTCCACCTCTAACTTATAGTGTATGTAGATTAGTAACTATAACTGAGTGTGTGGGCTGAGTGTTCTGATGAAATAGATTTCTCCCAAGTCTGGGATAGTTTCTCATGATATTTCTAGTATTACCACATTCATAACAACTTATCTGCAGTTCGGCTACTCATACTGAGTCTATGTCGGATAACTAGAATAACCATTTAAGGAATCCCATGTTAGTGGTGCATTGAAAGATGGTTGTCCCATCAGTAAAGGCGAACATCAGTAATATAGCACAATGTAAAGAGAATAGCAACAAGTTCACAGAACAATGCAAATACAGTGCAAACACTAGAGGAAATACAATTCAGTACCAATAATACCAACCGGGGATCTCTATGATACCGTCCTGAGTCCCATTTTCATTTCATCCGTCCAGTGGATCTCCTGGGATACCGTCCCGTAGTCCAACTATCATCTATCCAATGGATCTCCCGGGATACCGTCCCATAGTCCAACTATTATCTGTCCAGTGGATCTCCCGAGATACCGTCCCGTAGTCCAACTATAAATGTACAGGGGATCTCCCGAGAATCTAACCCGTAGTCCCAAATATAAATACATAGTACTGGGGGAATCTATCTGGTGCATTCCCGTAGTTCCATATAACTGTGCAGGGGATCTACCGGGAATCGAACCCGTAATCCCAAATATAAATGTGCAGGGGATCTCCCGGGAATCTAACCCGTAGTCCCAAAGTAAACAAACAAGGGGGGAGCTCCCAGGAATCAAACCCGTAGTCCCAATGTAAATACGCAACAAAATCAGAGAAATACTAAGAAAAATATCAACTTCACAATAAGGCAAACAAATAGTCTAGCCTAGCATGCTGACAGAATCCAAATAAGGCATGTTGAGCAAGTAAGTCAATTAATTCAATTAGACATGCTTCCATAGATTTACAACAGACTTAAATTCCAAGTGTACAAACAAGAAAGGAAAATACAATTTAAGGCTATTTTAATGAAAAATAGGATTTTCAACAATTAGCACAAGTACGCACTCGTCACCTCACGTACAGGGCATTTCAGTTACCATAATATCAATCCTAAGGGAAGAGTCCCCCACACAAGGTTAGACAAGCCACTTACCTCGAACAAGTGCAAGTCAACCCGAAACCACGCTTTTGCTACGAGTATCCGACTCCAAATGGCCCAAATCTATTCAATTAAATTGCATATTGCAAATAATACTTCAAGTAACTGATTCTACAATTAAATTCTAAGCTAGTACGTGAAATTATGTAAAATAACCAAAATATCCCTCGGGTCAATGTTCCGGAATCAGGTAAAATTTATATTTCCAGAAACCTCGCACTCTCAAGATCCAACCATACCAAAATTATCCAAATCCCATAACATTTCGACCTCTAAATCTAGAATTTTCATTTTTTGAAAGGTTTACAATTTTCTCCAATTTCTTCCATTTGATTCACTAATTCTTGATGAAAATAATCATGGAATCATTAGATATAGAACCCATTTGGATGGGCTTGTTTTAAGTGACTTTTAAGCCAAAATAGCTTTTAAGCCATAACTTAGGAATTCTAACTTTGGCTTTTGGCTTGTTTTTGTCATTTTAGCTTAAAAACAAGTGCTTAAAAGCACTTTTTTACTTTATCCAAACACTACAAAATGACTTAAAGGCTATTTTAGCTTAAAAGCACTTACAACAAGACAATCCAAATGGGCTTATAATCACTTTTATATATAGAACACTTACCCCAATCCATATGGTAAAAATTGCTTCAATCCGAGCTCTATAGCTCAAAAAATGAGAAAAACTCTCGGACTCCCCGAATTATAAAATGTCCAGCATTCTCGCTTCTGCGGTACTGTTCACCACAGAAGCGGAAGCACTATTCACCGCAGAAGCGGACTGTTCACCACAGAAGCGGAAACACTGTTCATCGCATCTGTGAAAATACCAGCAAGTGCCCAGAAAATTGCAGCAACTTTTTATTTCACTAAAAATGCTCTAACTCCATCATACGAACTCAGAATTCGACAATTCTTGTTCCTGTGAGTCACAAATAACAATACGAACCTATTACTTCAATCGAAACACAATTTGGAGCTCAATTGCTCAGTGTAATACCCGTTTTTCTTGTTAAACAATTAACTTATGTTTCGCGTCATAAACCCAATCACGACTTGATGAAATTAGACCACACTTTCTAGATCACTCCTATAATTCATTATTAAAATTTCGGAAGTCTCGAAATCAAATTTCGATCTCTAGAACTAAAAATGGACCTTTGGATCATCACATGCTTATGCTCAAAACGGCAAAATTTTTCCAAAAACTCTTCCAAAACTTATCCTAGCCTCATGGGACCCCGACCAAACATGGAAACATAAATCAAAACATCATTCATACCTGTTCCAATCATCAACACACCTCAAACAACATCAAATTACCCATAACTCATCGAATTCAAGCCTAAGTTTTCAAAAACTTCCAAAATACACTTTCGATCAAAAACCCGACCAAACGATGTCCGAATGACCTGAAATTTTTCACGCATATCCCAAATCACCCAACGAAGCTACAAAAACTCTCGGAATTCCATTCTGACCCTTGGATCAAAATCTCACCTATCAACCAGAATTCGCCAAAATACTAACTTCCCCAATTCAAGCCTAATTGTACACCGGACCTTCAAAATAAATCCAAACATGCTCCCAACCCCAAAATCACCTAACGGACCTAAGAGAACCATTAGATTTCCATTCCAAGGTCATCTTCATACTGTTCTGACTATGGATAACTTTCCAACACTTAAGCTCTCATTTAGGAACTAAGTGTCCCAAAACTCTTCGAAATCCAACACCGAACATCCCGACAACCAAAATAGCAGAAATGAACTTAGGGAAAGTAGTTAATAGGGGACCGGGGCATAAATTCCAAAAAAGACCGGCCGGGGCGTTACACACACTTCGTTAAAACTTGTAATAATGTTGGAACTTATGGATATTATCTTGTGAAATAGTTCGTTCACTCCTTAAAAGGAAATGCTTTTGATTGGTATAATGATCTAGAGGACGATTTCATCAATAGCTGAGAATAACTTGAACATGAATTTCTCAATCGCTTCTATAGCACAAGGCGCACTGTAGGAATGGTTAAATTGACAAATACGCGTCAATGGAAAGATGAACCAGTCGTTGATTTCATCAATCGATGGAGGAATACAAGCCTTAATGGTAAGGACAGACTTAGTGAAGCTTCTGGAATAGAAATGTGTATCCAAAGAATGCATTGGTGACTTTGCTACATCCTACAAGGTATCAAGCCAAAGTCTTTTGAAGAATTGGCTACACATGCTCATGAAATGGATTTAAGAATGTCTTCCAGTGGAAATCAAGAACCACTTATTTCTAAACCTTGCAAAGGGAAGGATAAATAAGAAATAAAAAAAGCGGGCAAATTATGCCTAAGTCTGAGAGCAAAGAATCAATGAATATTAATGCCTTACCATTAAAGTTTAGTACAAAAGTGAGTAAAAATCAAAGTGTGAAAACAACGTCCTTTCAGGATAAAACCGGACGAAAGTTCACATTAAAGAAAATACAAGCAAAGGAGTATCTATTCTTAGACTCCGATGTTCCAGAAATTATTGAAGAACTCTTTGAGTTGAACTTTATTGAGATCTGAATGAAGCGTCCAGACGAAGTTGGAAGGACTAATGATCCAAATTATTACAAGTACCGTTGGGTTGAATGGCCACCTTATTAAAAAGTGCTTCATTTTTAGGAGAAAGTCACGGACTTGGCCGATGAAGGAATAATCTTGCTTGAGGATGAGAAGGAAAGTTCGAATCAAGTCTTTCTCACTTTTGGTTCACTCGATCCCATTGTCCTTTGCAATTTTGTTGAAATACATAAATATGAGGGCATCCAAACTACATCACCACCAAAGATGATTAAATTTGGTGACTTTAAACCTATTGATGTGAGCAAATCACTACTTCTTCCTATAGTAAATAAAGTAATATTGGAGGAAAGATCTCAAGTGGAAAGTGAATCACATGATGATCAAACTAATGATGAAGGTTGGATTCTTGTAACTCGGCGGGGACGCTGCAAGATAAAATCATAAAACGAGTCAAACAAACAATTAACTAGGAGAAAAATGGTGAAAAGACCCAAGAGGGAAATGGTAAAGAAGAATTTGTAGAAAACCAAAATAGAGGAGAATCACTATCAAAGGCTATGTCATCCAGTGACATTGGAAGAATTCCCGCTAAGCTGGTTGCGCACGCAAATTTCTTGTGAAGATATCAAGGCCTCATGTTGTAATGTAGATGAAGAAGAGACAAAGAAGGAAAATCCGTCATTTCTGCCACCTCCCTTATCTGAAGAGATCATTTGAACATCTCTCTGAAGAAGTGGACATTTGTGATGCAAAAATCACATTCACTAGTGATGATCTTTTGCTAGGTGAAACACATCATAATCACCTATGTTTTTGGTTGACTTTGTGCTTGAGCAGAGAGCGAGTAGGATTTTGATTGATGATGGATCTGGCATCCATATTCTCCTAATTCATACTATCAAAGAGCTTGGTATACCGATGGATGAACTATGTGAAAGTCGTTTGAGGATTCAAGAATTCAATCAAGGGGAAAAAGAGCTACAAGGGCTATCAAATTGGAAATAAATATGGGAGATATGCGTTTGAGTGCATGGATGCACGTGATCTATGCTAAGACCTCATATGGGAAGACCATGGATACACAAGAATAAAGTGGTTTCATCCACTTTCCATTGATGCTTGAAGTAGTGTAAAGATGGGGTTGAAAAGAAGATAGTTGCTGGTGATAAACCTTTCACTGAGACAGAATCATGCTTTGACGATACAAAATTCTACTTAAAGAATTATGTTTCAAAGGAGGTTAAGGTTGATGATGTGATGTCGACCAAAAATGTTGCAAAGAAGGCTGATGTCACAACTGGTAAGGCAAAGAATACGATTGAGAAGGATTAAGTGCTTCATGATAGGAACAAGATAAATGAGGCATCTTCAAGTAAGAAAGTGACTCTTGTTCTTTGCTATGTCCCAAAGGCAAGAAAGGTTGAAGATCCATCTTCTGAACTACAACATACTATTTTAGGAGGCTTGACCCTTCCTATCAAGCGAATTAATACAATTAAATCATCTACAAAGTTGCTTAAAGGGTTTGTCAAATCGTCAAACCACAATTTTCTTTTAAATGTAGCACTTCCTCCAAAGCCCATAGATGAGGGCTTTGACCCAAATGCTTACAAGTTGTTAGCAAAAGCTGGATATGACCTAATGAACTATCCAAGTTGGGAAATCTCCCGCTTGAAGCTTCTACCCTACTCAAAAGATGATGATGGAGGAATGGTACCTCCTGAAACAATCACATGAAGGTTTGGGTTACAAACAACCCGTACCAATACGTATCTCCATAAAAAGGGCAAGTTGTAACTATATTACTGTTAAATAAGAGTGGACAACATTTGATGAGAAGGATTTTGTGAAGATTCGACGGTCGTTTTGTGTATTGTAGCCCCGTTTCCCCATTTACTACTTCTTATATGTTCATTTGTGGTTATGTGACTTTCTAGGGTGGTTGGTTTGGTTATGGAGATGTTTCAGAGTAAATTGGGACGCAGTCCCAAGTTTAGAAGCTTAAGTTGGAAGAATTGACGAGGGTTTGACTTTTATGTGGATGACTCCAGAATGGATTTTTGATGGTTCCATAGCTTCGTATGGTGATTTTGGACCTAGGTGTATCTCCATATTTTGATTTGGAGGCCCGTATGTTGAATTCATGATTTTTTGCGAATGTTGGAAAGTTGAAGGTTTGGAAGGTTAAGAGATTTGACCAGGAGTTGACTTTGTCGATATCTGGTTTGGATTTTGATTTCGGGGGTTGGAGTAGGTCCATTGTTTTATTTATGACTTGTGTGCAAAATTTGAGCTCATCGAAAATTGTTTGATATGATTCAGCATTAGTTTCAGAAGTTAGAAGTTCATTAGGCTTGAATCGATGTGCTCTTCGCGGTTTCAATGTTATTTGATGTGATTTGAGGTTTCAAGCGAGTTTGTATTGTGCTTTAGGACTTTTTGGTACGTTTGGATGGGGTCTCGGGGGGCCTCGGGTGTGATTCGGGTGGTTGACAAGTCATTTTGAACCTTGAAGAAATGCTGAAGCTTGGAGGTTCTAGTGCAATCGCACTTGTGAGGGAATTTATGCAGGTGCCATAGAAGCGGCTGACTAATCCCAGGTACGTGTTTTGGATGGGCTGGTGAAGAGCCACAGGTGCGAAGATTCTACCGCATCTGTGAGCCTGCAGATGCGGACAAGGGGTTGCAGGAGCGAAAAGTGGCGCCTTTGAGAGAGTCCGCAGATATGGAGATCCGAGCGCAAGTGCTCTAGCGTAGGTGCGCAAATGATTTGTAGGTGCAAACCCGCAGAAACGGGTTTTGACCGCATAAGAGAAGGGGCAAAATTTAAGTGACATGTGAAGATGCGCAAATTTTACCGCAGAAGCAGTCCCGCAAAAGCGGTACTTGGACCGCAGGTGCTAAACCTTTGCGTGTTATATTTCGAAGGGCTTCATTATTTTTCTCATTTCAAGATATTTGGAACTCGTCCGGCTAAAGGTGATTTTTAGAGGGTTTTTTCTACAATTGAAGATGTAAGTGAAATTTAATCACTTTTGATAAATATTGATTACCCATTGACTATGTGAATTTGAAATGAAATTTGGGGATTTTAGACCATGGTATTGGAGAGTGATATTTAGTGATTTTAGGGTCGATTTGTGAATGAAATTGGATAAAATTAATATGGTTGGACTCATAATTAAGTGGGTATTCGAAATTTGTAAATTTTATCGGGTTCCAAGGTGCGAATCTAGGGCTGACGTTTTGGGTTGGACTTTTTTATTTTGGTTTAAGATCTTAGCTTTAACATTTGGAATCAATTCCTATGGCTTTTATTGACTATATTAAGTTGATTTGGCTAGATTCGGGACGTCCGGAGGCTGATACTAGTAGGAAGGGCTTGTTAGCGGAGTGATTTGGCTTGCTTGCGGTAAGTATCTTATCTAAACTTGAATGAGGCACTAGTTGCCTCAATTATTTGTGATAGCTATATGCTATGTGTGGTGCATATGTGTGGTGTTGAGCCCATATGCATGCACCGAGGTTCTATTTACATGCTCGGGGTAATGCTTCGACTATATATGTCTTGAATTGATTGCTAAGCTTCTAGCTGAGATATTTCTCCTATTTGTACCCCTCTATTGAAAGTACAAGGGGGGGAGGGGGGGGGGGGGAATTGTAAATTATTTAAAATAATTCGCGTACAAGTTGACTTATAACTAGAGTAGTCGACTGGATATATAAATAAACAGGTATAGTATCTTAAAATAAATTGTAGAAAGTAAATTGCAGGAATTAAAGACACCAGGATTTTATACTAGTTCGGATTCAATGTGAATCCTAATCTAGTCCCATTGGGTTGCAAGGGAGTTCTTTATAAGCAAATGAATATTTTTCGAGTACGTATGTGATGGATATTGCGTAGTTCTTCTAGGACTCATTTGATACAATGCCTCACCAGTTGGGTACCCT